>PVHP010026908.1:0-24290 GCA_004024765.1 Zapus hudsonius | reverse complement strand
TTTTTTTTTTTTGTTCTTGTTTTTTTGAGGTAGGCTGACCTGGAATTCACTATGTAGTCTCAGGGTGGCCTTGAACTCATGGTGATTCTCCTACCTCTGCCTCCCGAGTGCTGGGATTGAAGGCGTGTACCACCACGCCTGGCTAAAAAAACGTTTTTTGAAAAGATGTCGGCTAAGAAAAATTTTTAATTTTGATTAAAAACAAATCAAAACAAAAACACAGATAGCAAACCAGGAAAAGAAACTGTGTGTGTGTGTGTGTGTGTGTGTGTGTGTGTGTGTGTGTGTGTGTGTGTGTGTGTGTGTACCTATGCATATGTATATGCATATCTAATTTTGGGGGGTGGTACTGAGGATTGATTGAACCTGGGGAGTTGCACATGCTAGGCAAGTGTTTATTTGCTGAGCCATACCTCTAGCCCTCACAAGCAGGGTTAATACAAAGAAAGTTACATCCAGGTCTGACATAGTGAAGATGCTTGAATGATAAAGATGAAGAAGAAAGCAGTGAGCAGAATTATGGTTGACTTACAACCAGAAACTTTAGCCCACTAGCAATGGAATAATGCCTTCAAAATGCTGAAAGAAAAAGTCAACCTCAAATTCTGCATTAAGTGAAAAAAAGCATCAAAATATGGAGAAATTAAGACATTTTTAAGAAGCCAGAATTGCCACCAACAGTCATACATTTAATAAAGAGAAAATATTAGGTGGAGATTTGGGTCCTCTGGAAGTTATAAATAAAGATTACTTTGGAGCTAGATATGGTGGCTCATTATCTAGAATCCCTGCACCCAGGAGGCTGAGGCAGGATGGTTGCTGTGAGTTCAGGGCCATGTGTTGGGCTACATAGTGAGACCCTGTCTCAAAAAAAAAAAAAAAAAAAAACCCTAAAAAAAGAGGTGGGTGGAGCACTGGAGGTTTATTTATTATTTATTATTTATTTTTTTGGAGGTTTTAAATGGGTAAATGTAAAATACTACTTTAAATGAAAGTATATTGACTAAGGCAATAACAATATAGTTTTATATTTATAGCATATATACATATTTATATAATGAAAATTACAACAGCAGCACAAAGGGCATGTAAATTAAATTATTAAAGTTCTTGAAATGTATTTTTGACAACAGTAATGTAATATGGAATATATAACTCATAAAAATTCTTAATATGTATCATGGTATAGTATTCAGAATAGATGTGATAAGTTGAAGATGCATATATGAACTCTACAGGAGCCATTTAAAAATGCACCGTATATAGAATGGGGTGCCAAACATTTCTGGTTATTTTCACTTGTGTATTCTCTTAGATAGTCTTGAGGAACATTTCATACATTTTTAAATAATTGAAAATTTTTAATTGGAAAGCTTTTTTAAAAAAACTATAAATTAAATTTGGAAGTGCTATTTCATTTATTTTGGCCTTTCATTTCTTTCTTTCTTTTTTTTTGGCCTTTCATTTCTTTAAGATTTCTTTATATTGATCTTACATTCTTTAAGATTATCATAGTAATTTTATATTTCTCATGGTTACTGTTAAAAGAATTTCTTTTCGGGCTGAAGAGATGGCTCAGTGGTTAAGGCACTCGCCTCCAGTGCCTAAGGCCCTGGGTTCAATTCCCCAGGGCCCTCTCTCTCTCCCTCTCTCCCTCTCTCCCTCCTTTCCTCCCTCCCTCTTTCTCTCTGTATCTCTGCTTGAAAATGAATAAATAAAATATAAAAAAAAAGAATTTCTTTTCATTTTACTTTTTAATCACTGCTGATGCTTAGGTACTGCTGGTTTTTAAAATGTTATATCAGGTCATTACATTAAACTTTCTTATGATTAAATTGATTTTTCTACACATAATTATACTGCCTACAATAAATAAATTATTTTTTGTGCACTTTTTTCAATACATAGACATTTTAATTATATTTCCTACCTTATAACATAGGCTGAAATTTCAAGAGTATGGGGGGAGGACTGTCAACAAATGCTATATATATATATATATATATATATTATATTTCTTAAAAATCTGATATTCCTTAAATAACTAGCTTGCTTTATTGACACAATGAACAAATATTCAGTGAATGATTGCCATGAATATTTTAGGTTTTGGGGATGCACCTGTGATGAAGACCCACAACAAAAGTTCAGTAACATTAACACCATTGGAGAACATTGTAATAGAAAAGAAAGGCTACAAAGTAATCTTTTTTTGACAAGCAGAGGGGGAAGTGTTTCTGTCCACCAAGTACCATCAGACCATACTCTTGTGGTGGAAGAGGGGACCCAGAACAGCTGGCTTAGTGTGGGTAGGGTTGGAAGAGAGCTATTCTGATCTGTCATCAGTGGACCATAAGAGCAGGAGGTTCATGACTAACTGGGTGAATGCATGATCTGCCAGGGGCTCAGCAATAAATAAGGTCCCATAAGGTGTATTCATGGTGACAGTTTTTTTCTTTATCTCTAGAGCTCCTTGGAGATTAAAAAGAGAAGTTTCAGAGGCAAAGAGAAAAATCAGAAAGGTAGAACTCGAGTTTTCTCCATGCCCTTTCTGGCCCTCCCAAATCTGAGTAGCATTACTTTATCTGTATTTTATATATATGCAATCATTTATTCACTTTGCATATTTTGTGAATTCCTACTAGGTGCTAATAGATCTGAGGTGTTCTGGGTATGGGGAATATAGGGAGCTTGCATTCCTTTGGATGAAGTGAGGCAGCAATACATAAATAAACAAAAAAATAGTATACATGAGGTGAGATACATAAACAGTAAAGAGCTCTTGGAAAGTTGCACTTTAAAATGGAATTATCATGAATGAAAGGCCCCTGGCACATGGCATTTGAAGCAAAAATTTGGAAAGGAAATAAGCCATTGGATTTTTTGAGAGAATTCTGTGGAAAGAGCATGGTTTGTGCCTGAGGAAGAATCATGCCTAGCAAATTCCTGGAATAAAAAGAAGGCCCGTAGGTAGGCAAGGTGGGTAGCAGAGGATTAATGCATCTGATGTATATTGTAACAGAAGCACCTTGGCTGCTGTGTTGAGAATAGATAGCAGCAGGTTGAGGCTGGAAGCTGGAGACTAATCCAGAGGTAAGAAGTCCTCAGATCTACAGATTTTTTTTTTTAAAATAAAAACAAAATATTCTGGTGTGTCAAATCTACAGTGTGATGCCAAGGATTTTGGCCTGTGTGACTAGAAATTTGATTGCCATTAATTAAGGGTTGAGCTTAATTTTTTTAAAATCTAATCTTGACAAAACTTTATCTTTAGTAGAACATTTAATCCATTTCAATTTAATGTAAATACTGAAATTTTGGAGTTAACACCAGGAAGATGAACCTTTCTTTAATATTTTTTTCTTTTTTCTTTTTGTTGGCATGTGTGTGTGTATGTGTGTGTGCGTGTGTGTATAGAGTATATGTGCAATGTGATATGGATTTGTGACATATGCACATGTATGTGCAGATGCATGCGCCCATGCACATGTGTGCAGAGGCCAGAGGAGAACCTTGGGTACCTCTATTGCTCATCCATATATTTCCTTTGAGGTGGTCAGCAAGCTTCAGCTGTTCTTTTGGTCTCTACCCCCTAAAGACTGGAGTTTTAGGTGTGCATGGCTACATCCAACTTTTTAAAAATATATATTTATTTATATGCAAGGAGAGAGAGAAAATATGAATATGAATGAGAATGGGTGCTAGGGTCTCTAGTTGCTGCAAGTGAACTCCAGATACACGCACTACTTTGTGCATCTGGCTTTATGTTGGTACTGAGATTGAACCCTGGTTGTTAGGCATTGCAGGAAAGCACCTTAACTGCTAAGCCATCTGTCTAGTCCACCTCCAACTTTTTAATATGGTTTCTGGAGAGTTGAACTCGGCCCAGTAGGTTCTTCTGCTTAAGTGGCAAGAGGTACTAATTGGCATGATGGCTGGATGGTGGGTGGATAGATGATGGATAGATGGTGGATGGATGGTGGCTGGATAGATGGTAGGCAGGCAAGGTTTACAACAGAGTACATCTATCCATACATGTATATATGTGTATAAACACATGTTTTCTTTTTATGTAAAAACCAATATCTGTGGTTTCTTCTAAACAATGTAACTGGGTGACCAGGTGGCAGGAAGGAAAGAAACCTGCCTTTTACTGTAACCCTTATGTATTTTTAGAATTTTGCACTATAAAAATATGCCTATTAAATGATAATTTTTAAAATACTGTTAAAAAGTCTTTGATGGCTGGCGAGATGGCTTAGCAGTTAAGGTGTTTTCCTGCAAGTCAGAAGGACTCGTTCAATTCCCCAGTGTCCATGTTAAAGCCAGATGCACAAGGTGGCACATTCTGGAGTATGCAGTGGCTGGAGGCCCTGACACACCCTTTCTCTCTCTCTCTCTGCCTTTCTCTCTCTCACACTCTCAAATAAGATATAAATATATTTTTAAAAAGTCCTTGTAGAAGGATCTTGTGCAGAAGACTGGTAAATTATCTCCAGCTAAATCAAATGTAGCCACATTTTCTTCTTCCACACAACATGGTGGGCTTTGTATACAGGTGCCAAGAAAAAAACAAGAGGAGACAGCCTCCAGCAGGGTGCTCAAACTACAAGGGCAGATAGGAACAGGGTGATGAGGGGTGGTAAATCCATGTCCAGTGCTCACTGGGGGCAAGGTACTTATAGGGGCCTTCCGCACTGCTTATAGTCCAATTGTGTCATTTCTTGCTCTTTTTTTGCCTGTCCTCTTTTTGTAGTGCTGGAAATTGAACTTGGGGTTTGATGTCTGCTGGGCAAGTGCTGTACTGTTGAACCTCACCATCTTCCCTCTCTTCTGAACATATATAGGTTGGATTCAGACTAAATTTATTTACTTTTTAAATATTTTTATTTATTTGAGAGTATGGGTACACTAGGGCCTCCTGTCACTTCGTGCACCACTTTGTGCATCTAGCTTTATGTGGGTGCTGGGGAATTGAACCTGGGCCAGTAGGCTTTGCAAGCAAACACCTTTAACCGCTGAGCCATCTCTCCAGCCCCCCTTTTGTTCCTTTTAAAACTGTAATTGAGATTCTTCTATGAAATTTTTGTTTTTCTCTCTTCTCAGATAAAATTGTGTTTTTGAATTTATTTGTGTGTGTGTGTGAGAGAGAAGCAGGGAGAGAGAGAAGGAGAGAGAGAGAATGGGCATGCCAGGGCCTCTAGCCACTTTGAAAGAACTCTAGATGCATGCACCACCTTGTACATCTTGCTTTTCATGGGTACTGGGGAATTGAACCTGGGTCCTTAGGCTTTGAAGGCAAGCACCTTAACCATTGAGCAATCTCTCCAGCCCTAATTTTATTTTTAAGCAGAGAGAGATAGAAGAGAGGGAGATACAATGGGCACACCAGGTCTTCCAGCCACTGCAAACAGACTCTTGATGCGTGGGCCACTTTGTGCATCTGGCTTTACATGGTACCGGGGAATCAAGCTCGGGTTGTTCAGCTCTGCAGGCAAGTGCCTAAACCACTGAGCCATCTCTCCAGCCCTTATTTTACTTTTTAATAAGTAGAAACTTTGTATGTACAAAATTTCCCTCCTCCCTGCCCCCATTCCACTAAGGGTCCTCCTCAGTGGGACTACAGGAATCTCTATGGAATGTAGGGCTATGAGTTGTGTGAGCCGCAGACAGTGTTGTGGGGAGGAGCAGCAACATCTCTGGATAGTCTCCCACCACGGCTCTTACAATCTTTCTGACCCCTCTTCCACAAAGTTCCCTGAGCTATGGTGGGTGAGTTTTAAGTCTGCTGTGGTGTTGAGCTCTTAGCAGCCTCTGGATTTCTGCTTTAGAAAGAAATACGATTTGAATATCCTCCATGTCTGTCTCCATCACCCTGGCACAGGTTGTCAGGCTCTCTGGAAGCAGCACTCTTGCTTATCACGTCAGTTCCTCTGTGGTTTCACCTGGGCCCCCACTGATGTGTGAGGGGTGCTTCATCTCCTGCCAGGGAGTCAGCTATCTGTTCTGGTCTTGTTGGTAGAATTGGGTTGTCCATGGTTCTCGCTGCCTTCTTGCACCTTGCCCACCAGGAGTGCCTGTCCCCAAACATGCTGGCACCTGAACACACTGGGCCCCCAACACACAGCATCCTTCACCTGCTTTTCAGGTTTTTGATTTTGTGAAGCTAGTATGAGTGGAGACTCTCCTCACCACAGTCCTGTTTGTGCTGGCTCAGGCAGGGCTGGGTGCCTCTTCTTTGAATTTCTCTGTTGGGGTGGGCTTTGGGGTGTTATAGCTAGCTCCCCCTTGCCAGAACCCTCTCTCCTGCTGCTATTTCCACCTGCTGTGGCAAGAAGGTGATATCCTTCCTGTGCTCTACCATCTTTTCTAAGCCAGTTTGAAGCTTCCTCTTGAGTCTGTAAGGCAAAATAAATCCTTTCCTCCCGTCAGCTGCCTTTGGTCAGGTGCTTTCTGTCAGCATTTTGAAGGCTACTGTAACAATGTCTTAGCAGATCAAAGGCATTTTCCCAGGTTATGAGAAATTGTTCATATAAGTGTGAAAATTTGAATATTACATGATTGAGATGTACTACGATTTGCCTTATTTATTTTTTTATATTTCTGTTGTCCAATTTTTTTGTTGTAGAGATAGGATCTCATGTAGCCTAGGTTATCCTTAAACTCACTATGTAGCTGAGTATGACCTTGAACTCCTCATCCTCTTGCCTCCACCTCCCAAGTGCTGATATTACATACAGTATGCACCACCATGTCCAGCCTGTTTAATTTTATTTGCCATTAAAGATATGGTGAAATGGAGAAATGGGTCATGGTTAAAAGTGCTTGCTTGCAAAACTTCATGGCTTGGGTTCCATTCCCCAGTACCCACGTAAAGCCAGATGTACAAGGTGACTCATGTATCTGGAGTTCTTTTGCAGTGGCTGGAGGCCTTGGTGCACCCATTCTCTCTGTCTGCTTTTTTCTATCTCTTAAATACATAAATAAATATTTTAAAGACAGGTGATGAACCATCCTTGTCCAATACTATAGTCTTATATTATTTCTTACAAATAAATTATTGAGTCAAAGGGTCTAACATTTTTTAAACTTTTGAGATAGCGTGCTGAATTGTCTTCCAGAAGTTTCTCATTTTGCTCTTCCACCACACCTTCACCAGTATCTAGCATTCTGTAAAGTTTATACTTTGAAAATAATTTAGTCTTGATAACTTTACCAGTGTATCTGAATGATAGACTGGAAGTTAGGGTCATAAATTTTCCTATTCACTTGCGCAAGATTTAGGATATTCCCGGCTGTGTTGTAGAGTCATGGGGAAGAGTCTGGGCCAGGTTCTAGCATCTAGAGGGCTGCTCCTCATGAGCTGAACAAGACTCCATGCCCACTTTGTAGGTTAGGCACTACACAGTCCCACACAGTGCCACTTGGCATGCTTGAAACCCTGAGCTGTGCAACTGCACGGAGCTGGTGATCGGATTCAGTGGGTTGAATGCACCTCATCCATTCCTGGACAAAAAGCATTGTTCTATTTCCATGATTTCTTCAGTTGATATATACTTTTCTCTTCAGTAGATAAATAAACATGGCAACATTTTAAACCATGCAGGGTGGTCCACACCTGTAATCCAAGCATTTAGGAGCCACAAAGTGAGACTGCCTCAAAATAAACAAAACCAGGGGATGGAGGGATGGCTTGGTGGTTAAGGTGCTTGCCTGCAAAGCAGAAGGACCAGAGTTCAGTTTCCCACTACCCACGTAAAGCCAGATGTACAAGGTGGTACATGTGTCATGTGTCTGGAATTCGTTTGCAGTGGCTGGAGGCCCTGGTGCACCGCTTCTCTCTTTGTCTCACTGTCTCTTTTTCTCTCAAATTAATAAAATATTTATTTATTTATTTATTTATTTATTGGTTTTTCGATTTTTCGAGGTAGGGTCTTGCTGTAGCCCAGGCTGATCTGGAATTCACTATGTAGTCTCAGGGTGGCCTTGAACTCATGGCAATCCTCCTACCTCTGCCTCCCGAATGCTGGGATTAAAGGTGTGTGCCACCATGCCTGGCTTCAAATTAATAAAATATTAAAAAATATTAAAAAAAACAAAAATAACAAAAAAATTTTATTTTGGCAGTGTTAGTGATCAAACTCAGCCTGAGGCATACGTTACCACTGAGCAACATATAAGACTGGCTATAGTTTAGATAATATGTATATATCATTAAAAATAAAATAAAGATAATATGTATATATTATGAATGAGATAGAAATAGAGGCTGGCTAGCTAGCTAGAACACTCTTCCAGTTTAGGGGAAAGACTAAGGAAAGTTCCCATTTAATAGGCAGAAGTGAAGAAGGTCTTACCCCTCTCACGATACCTAACAAAATAAGCCCTCAACATTTATGGATTTGACCAGGTGTTGCATATTTATATTAATATTGTTAAAAGAGGCATCCAGTATCACCTGCATTTGAACTGCACAAATAGATGGTGACAAAATAATTTATACATTGACCTCTTAGGACATAACATGTTTTAATGTGTTACTATCACATTAATGTTCAGGCCTTTTTTTTTTTTTTTTTGGTTTTTCGAAGTAGGGTCTCACTCTAGCCCAGGCTGACCCTGGAATTCACTAAGTAGTCTCAGAGTGGCCTTGAACTCACAGTGATCCTCCTACCTCTGCCCACGCCCGGCATTTTTCAGGCCTTTTAAAAACCCTGATAGCTACTTGGCAGTCTTAAACTTTGGGAAGTAAGTTGAATACCAAATAATAAACCTTATGAGCACAGATTTAAGATTCAAGATGTAAAAGAAAACCCCAAAGGAACATTTGTAGCACTCAGCCGGGTGACTGAAGAGTAGGCCCTGGTTGCTGAACTATTGTGCCAAGGTTTTCCTCAGGAATGAAAAGCACCAACTTGATTTGTGTTCCACAGTGGGGTTGTTTCCCAAATCAACCTATGGCCATCCCTCCCATCCCAAAGCAAATGTTTGTTTTGTTGCAGTGATGGAAATATTTCCATTGGTGGAACAAATATTTAGAGCTGAAAGAAACATTTGGGCAGCCAGGAGGTGTCAGAATAGAACAGATGTCTGCCTTGTACTTGACTGCTGTAGTTTTAGCCACGTGGGTTACGGAAAAATTCTAAAATGTGATCTCACTCTAATCTCAGCTTGTGGACTTGGTGTGTACCTCTTTTTGCCATGGGTTTTCTCTTATAGAAAATAGGGATAAGCATTCTAAGTGATTTTAAAATCAAGGTTTTTGTGTCTCCTTCCCCCCAAACATTTTCATTGTTTTTAAAAATTAATTTATCCATTTGAATCAAATTAACTAAAACAAAATCACAGTGATATATAAGGGAAATTCTGTCATATAAGGGAAATTAGTCATTGCCTCTTTACATGTACACAATTTTATACACAATATAATCTTGAAAAATAATTTATACCTTTTATTTATTTATTTATTTAGATTTACCTTTCCAGTGTTTAGATTTACACTTCAGTTTTGGGGTGGGGTGGGGGTAGTCCAGGCTGACCTTGAACTCATTCTGTAGTTCCAGGCAGGCCCTGAACTCACATTGATTCTGCTACCTTTGCCTCCCAAATTCTGGGATTAAAAGCACTGAGATGTGTGTGTGTGTATGGTTGTTGTTGTTGTTTTTTTCGAGGTAGGGTCTCATTCTAGTCCAGGCTAACCTGGAATTCACTATGTAGTCTCAGGGTGGCCTGAACTCATGGCAATCCTCCTACCTCTGCCTCCTGAGTGCTGGGATTAAAGGCGTGTGCCACCACACCTGGTTTATATATATTTTAAAGAGAGAATCTTATGCTGTAGTCCAGAGTGACTCACTGTGAAGGGCAGGCTGGCCTTGGATTCTTGGCAATTCTCCTGTCTCAGTCTCCCAAGTGTTGAGATTACAAATTCAAGCCACCATGCCTAGCTTCATGTTTTATTCTTTTTTTTCTAGCTTCATGTTTTTATATTTTTTAAATTATATAATATTTAGCGTACCATGTCATGTTTTGAGATGTGTACCTATCATGTAATGTTCAAGTCAGGGCAACATAGCTGTCTCCTCAAATATTAATCACTTCTTTTTTAATTTTTAATTATTTTCCAACCTGGGCCGGTTCACCCCTCCTTAGGCAGCCTTGTGTTGCCCCACTCCCCGGAGGTCACCATATTGATGCTGAACTTAGTGCGGACACCAATCGGCATAGTGCACTGCAGCCCAGAACTCCTGGACTCAAGCGATTCGCCCAAGTAGCTGGGACTACAAGTATACACCACTGAGCCCGGCCTATTATTTTGTTAATTATTTCATTATGGTAAAAATACTCAAAGTCCTTTCTCTCTCTTTCTCTTTCTCTTTTCTTTTTTCTTTCTCCCTCTCCCCCTCTCCTCTCTGTTTCTCTCTGTCCCTCCCTCCCTCCCTCCCTCTCTCCCTCTCTCCCTCCCTCCCTCCCTTACTAAGATATGGTCTTTTTTTAGCCCAGGCTGAGCTGGAATTCACGATATAGTCTCAGGGTGGCCTCGAACTCATAGCAATCCTTCACCACACTGGCCTCAAAGTCCTTTCAATTCTAGCTTATAGAAGTATATATTATTGTCTGTAGTCACTCTGTTGTACACCCCAGCTCTTACTCCTGTCTGACTGTAACTTAGTGTCCACTGATCAATGAAGAGGTTCCCTGTCATGCCACTTGAGTCCCCCTGTACCATGTATTCTTTTTGCTTTTCTTCTTTGGGTGTGTGTGTGTGGGGGGGGTGGTTCCTAAGACATTGCTTGTTGAAACTGCTGGCTGTTCCTATGGTAGAGGCTAGAGGCACAGGCTTACCGGGCTGTCCCTGTTCATTGTGGGATTGTGGAGGGCAGTAAGGAGAACCCCAGGCAGCTGGGCAATCACTGTCTCTTTTGTCTTTTTTCTCTCTCTCTTTAATCTGTAGATGGAAGAGAGGGTGGGAGGGAGGAGGGAAGCAGGAGCTAGTCCAGATGAAATGAATTTCTTTGGTTAAAGAGATGATTTGCTGTTCTTCAAACAAGCAAGCAAGCACACCATCACTGTCTCTTTGAAAAAGGAGCAGGTTTCAGTGTTGTTCGTGTTTCCAGTTTGGCTTTCCCACACGTGCAGAAACCACACCCACCTTCATGTAAGTAGCATGGCTTTCTGATGGCCACACCCTGGAACCTTGAGGACTTGCTTCCATGGGACCTGTGTGTTCTTGGAAAGTCTGGCCTTGGACTTTTGCTAAAAGGACATGCAAGTTAGAGCTGCTCTTTGTGACAGGCAGCCCTTTGCAGACCCCTGGAATTGATTGGCACCATAAGTAACCCCTCCTTGTTTTTATCTCTAATGTAGCAGAGAGATTAAAAGGAAAGGGGGAAAACTCTTTAGACTGTATAGATCTAAAAATAGACATCATGGATGCTGATTGGAACCCTCCCAGTCTCTCAGATGAGAAGTCTCAATTTGCGTTACACAGAGGGGCAGCTCACTTCGGTCTTGTTCACCAGTTATACTACTCCCCAGAGAAGCTCAATAAATTTTATAGGAAAGTTTCCTCCTTATGTGGAAGGAACTAAGCCCAATGCCTGGTGTGGCTGGATAATTTAGGGCTCCAAGGGAGTATGTCTGCTTTGTGAAATAACCTGTCAGAAGCAAACGTACAGAAACTTGTGATCTCGGTTGATTTGGCTATGCCGTTGGTCCTACTGGCACTGGGCCCTATGACCCCAGCCTGTCTGCTGTGGAATTAAGTGCCCCAGATTTTGCATTTAGTTCACTGCTGAAATGGTCGTTTGATGCTCCAGGAGTGCCTTCTGAGCTGGCTACTGCTGATCTGTTTTCACCACTGATCCTGAGAGCTCTGCACATGGATGTGGCTGAGCTCTCAACATCTCTTCTGTCTTTCTGACAGAGAGAGACCCTCTTCCTTGACACAATGAAAGCAGTCCAGCCAGCATGCCAGCTTCCCCAGTTTGTAAGCTGGCAGTGAAATACATTGTGCACTGGCTTTTTACTCAGTGATTTATACCAGGAGACGTGCCTGGGTGATATCCAGTGTCCTTTTGTCTTTGTGTTTATTTTTCTCGTACATTCAATGTATTTAAAGGATATATTGTCTTTATGGTTCACTGGGATAAGGAGGGAATTGGTGCCAGTTTTAATGAGAGGTCCCTGGTTCTCTGTGCTGAGAGGAGAATTATACCCGTGGCTAGGTATCTTTCTTTCTTTCCTTGGGTGGCAGGAGGCAGTGTTTTGCTGTATTCTGAAACAGCTTTCTACCTAACAATTTTTAGGATACCAGAGGACATTCAGTTTCTAGGCATCATCAGCAACTTTTTCTTCTGTTGTTTGAACTTTCCTCATTTAAGGAGAGTAGAAAGTCTCCCTGTTCAGTTCTTCAAATTACGTTTTAGTATCAAGATGGTAGGCGCCAGCCCACCATCAACTCAGTTTGTATAAAAACTCTTTCATTCAGGCTAACAATATTTGGAACTAGTTTTCTCAAAAATTGTTTTCACTGCTTGAGGAAGTTAATCAGTGGAGAAGAAAGCATTTGGCTTATTTGCTTAATATTTTAACCTAGTGAATTAGACAGTTGGGGGGCTGGGAGGGGATAAGAAAGTGGGTGGGGGCGACCCCATAAACAAGGTGATATATAATATTTTTTTTGTTCTCCTTTTAAATAAATACCGATCAGCTTTATGTTCAGAGACAATAGGAGCCGTTGGCTTAAATTTGCAGTTTACTGTATTTATGGCTGTAATATCAAGGTGCTGCCGTCGTAATTTCATGCCCCAATGAGAAGAGCAAGGTCGAAGCAAATGCTTCCATCGGCATCTGCTAGCACACTAACTCATAAACAAGGCCCGGCTGGATCAGGTGGCACGGAATAATACAGGCTAATGAAATACAGCACAGCTTTCCATTACTGTTAGTTTTTACAGTGTCGTCATTACGTGTAATTTATGTTTAAAAAATTCAATTTTATACAAGGCACTGGGAAATAGGGGTCTACAGGTCATCCAACGACTTTTAGAGGCTCCAAGAGTCCTTATTGTACTCTACTGTTCCAACAAAATGTTAATAAAATAAAATAAAAACACTTTTTCCCTGTCCCCTTTCTGAACCTCTTCTGAGAGAGTTGATTTTTCTTTTAATTCAGGGAGTATCTTTAGCCAGCTGTCTTCTCTGCCTCATCTTCTCCTGGAGTGTGTGGAGTGTGCCAGGAGTATATGAACTAGTTGTGTTCTGAGAGAGGTGACCCCTGCTTAGTCACCAAAGTCCCAGAAAAGGAGGGACTGCAGGTGTGAGGAAGATGATCTGAGTTTGAGGCCCTTCACTGTCACCTATGCCGTGGTCCTAGGGCCTGTGACCCTGTTCTCTTCAGTCTCTAGTTTTCTTATAAAACTCAGTCCAGGCTGGAAGGTGCAGTCAATGCTAGTTACATTGCATATTTTCAAACCATTTCTAACCTTTCTGACCTAGTGGTTCCAGAGAAGACTGTTGTCACCTGTCGTTTTGCTTCACTTACAAAGGCCCAGGCCCAGGTCTGTGCCCAGTGATCACTGGGAACAGTGTTGAGATGGCTTGTTCTGAGAAGCTTTCGAAGAGCCAGTCCCACTGGTAACCCTTGCTGGTACCCTGGTGTGGCCTGAGTCATGGGATAGTGGGGTGGGTCATCACATTCACCCCGGTGAATGACTTTATTTGCATTTTAACAGAAACCTTCTGAAAAAGAAAATAGATTTGTTTATGTGCTAAGGGATAAAAAAAGGCAGGCATTGGCCTCCTAAGGCCATCTGTTCAGGTGGCAGTAAAGTCCACTGTTTTGATCAATGGGACAGCACTCCCTTATTTCCACTTTTTTAAAAGCAGCCCACTGTGAGGAAAGTGTTGGAGAAGAAATTCTTGGTTCTGTATCTGCACAGGGGCAGCTGTCTCATAGAGGAAACTATGTTCCTGACATTGGAAGAGGGCACTGGAAGTGTGTCGTCCTCCCCCCCCCCTTACACACAGGTGAGGGGTGCTCTTTCCCTCTGGGAGACTGCTCATGGAACTGCTCCTCCTGCTTGCTCTCTTGTCCCTTCCTCCTCTTTGTGGCTAAAACTAGTGAGTGAGTAAAATAACTGAGCAGGACTCTCTTGGAGTTATTTTCTACCAATGATATATTTTAATTGTTGTTACTCTAGACTGTGGGTGGCGGGGTGGGAACTCTTGAAAACCACCCCTGGTGGAAGGGAAGTTACTCGAACCTTAAGATGTCAAGTACTAGTGGTATCAGGCAATGCAAATTAATAGGCCTTGACTAAGAAAAATTTAAGCTTTATTAAAATGGACTAATTCTTCCAAAATCAGATAGGGGACAGAGAAGGCTTGTATGCCACACAGGATGGTCAAGTCCTGCTTCCATATCTGCTCTGCTCTGCTCTGCTCAGCCATTGCTCAGTCCCTCTGCAGCTAGATTATTCCTTGTAGATAGCAATCAAGTGGAAGGAAGTGTGTGTGTCTAATTTGCATGAGATTATTTAAAACAACAACAAAAAAAAGGTCTGCATTAGTCAGGGTGATGGTAAACAACGCAGAGATGCCTTTTATAATATAGCCTGTGCCTCAGCTTTCAGAGCCAAATATAATTCACTTACAATCGGCAGTTTCCTTTATTATTCCTTTTAACCTTTTGGATTCTGCAAGGTCTCAATCAAAGCTCAGAATTGCTTATCTTGCCAGTGGGGGACTAGGGACTAGGGCACCTGGCTGTCTTAGGTATGGGGCCTGTGGCAGCACCTTATCATACTAGGAGCCAGTGACTGGGAAGAGGTGGATGACTCCCTCCCAGTCGCCTTGCATCCTAGGTGAACCATCTAGCTCTGTACTTACAGTCTTGAAACCGGCCAGTGCTGCCTAAGCTAGGGGCACTCTGGAGGAAGAGGGCACTCAAGAAGTGTGCACACCAACCAGCCTGTGGAGCAGTGTCTGAATCTGAGTGAGATTGGGAGTTTGAGAGAGATGAGAAGAATACACTTGGTTTCTCATTCCCATGTTAAAAAGTTGTCCAAGTATCCTTTGTAGTTTGGACCCAGAGTTCCTGTGATGTTTTCATATAGGCACAAACCAGGTATTGGCTTTCCTATAGATAGCAGTCTAAGGTGACACTGTTGACAAGATTTTTCATCTGCTGAGAGGAGGCAATGGCTGGGGTAATACTCCAGTTCCAACATTATACTGTCCCATGAGATTGTCAAAATGCTTATTTGGAAAAAGGGGAAAAAATGACTCATTTATTTACGCTAAATCAAAACCTGACCCTTCTGGAGAACAAGGGATATCAGAATTCCAGCTAGTGTGAATTTAGAATATCAAATGATAAGGTCTTTGAAAACCTAGAGATTGGAAGGAAGTGCTGATGCCCTTTAAACCGTGGCCTCACTGGTGGGCTCTCTGCGATAATGCAAGGAACATGTTTTATTAGGAAAATAGACTTCATAAAAGCCCAGGGCCAGAGGGCAGAACAGCGGGCAGGAGTCCTGTTCCTTTAACCAGCTCCAGCTCTCAGGGCCGTGGTGTAGCCTGTAACTTACTGTATATTTCCCCAGCGTTAAACATTATTGTACTTGTTTATATTTGAAAGAGCCAAAAGGGAAAATGAGAATGCAACTGAATGCTCCTTTTGGGAAAATTATCCTCATTTGCAGCCAGCGGCTGACAAGGCATATGATCCACCAGGTCTGTAGAATTCCATCGTGTACCAGTGACCAAGCAGCCTGTGCTGACGTCGCAGATGCTGCTTCCTTCTCTAGTGGCTGATTGTGAACTGGCTAAAACATGTCTTACCTCTCAGCTCTTGGAGAGGGGTGCCCCTTCCTATTTAGGAAGAGTGATCAGCAGTGACTGGCAGGCGAGAACACCCAAGAGGCACAAACTCTAGGAAAGTGTGTCTTCCTCTTCTGCTTAGTTTTGTCTGTCTGTCCTGTTTCTGGTCTGTTGTGGAGGAGAAACACTGAAAAAAACACCCCGCCTTGCAGAAGCTGTGGAGGCAGGGAGGGACAATGTCACTTGCCCATATGTCTACTCAGCCTCACTTGTGCTTGGAAGGTGGGAAGCCCCAGTCAGAGATGCATGGACCTTCCCACCTGCCTCATTCTGAGAGAATGTCTCAAAGCCTTCGAACCAACAGCAGTGTAGACTTGCCTGTCCCTGTGTAGCCCCACTGCATGTGTGACAAGGGGAAGGAAAGAACTTCAGGGATGAGGACAGACCTCAGCAGCTTAGCCAGAGCAGGGAGAAAATGTCCAGCACTGTTTGGAATAGTTCAGACATTTTCTTGACCGGTTGAATGAAAAGTTTGAGGGACAGCTGCAGTTAACTCACACCAATATAATACAGGGCAGAACTGTGCTCTAAAGCATTAATGTGCACCATCTATTAGCCTCTAGGCACAGAGTGCAAGGCACCATGCTTTGAAGATGCTGATCCTCAGAACCGCCTTGTACTTCATCCACCCCCAGGGGCAAGTATACCATGCTGTGGACCTCTAATGGAGAGCTGCCGACCAGATGTGGAAAAGCTCCCGGCTCGAGTTTAAAAGCTCTGTGTTGTGGCTCAACTGAATATTGGGATTCCCGGAACAGCCAGGGCTGGCTTGAGTTGTCTTTTGCAGTGACCTCCCACCTGCTTTCCCTAGCCACCGCAGTAGAGGGCTTTTATGCACACGTTACTTCCTGAGTGGGCCTGTGGGAAAGTTCTCATATCTGGGCACCATGCTTCATTCCTGTTCTGTTCTGTGGCTTGGTCAATGCCTGTGTTCTCTACCAAGAGTCAGTGCCCATCCCCACCAGCCTCTGACCTACTGAAAGTCTCCCGGCTGTGTGTTCACTGGAAATGGGGTCTTGGTGGACTCCCACTTGCCTTCCATTCCTCTGTGAGCAAATCCTCTCCACATGTTATAGCCACTGCAGATGTCGCCCTGTGATTTCCTGGTGTCCCATGTGCAATGTGACTTAGAGGATTTAAAAAAGGGAAAAGAGAAACTAGCCAAAGGCGATCCAGGCAGCCCATGATAGGCTAGAGCAATAATCATCTGAAAGTTTGGGCCTGGCCTTGTTTTGATCTGTTTTCTTGTTTTATTTTCTTCTTTACATTCTATATCCCATTCATACTAATCACAGTCAGTCCTGATTTTTCTTTTTATTTCTGCATTTGTCATAAAATAAAGCAAATTATTCCCGTCTTCGGAAACGATCTAGACTAATTAGTCGTCTCACCCAATAATTAGTTTTTTGTTTCCCTGTCTGTTTTCATGCATTATTGTTAGTTTTTCCCCCTCTTTTTTTAACACCATTACAGATTAAAATGAGCCACATTTGCAGTTGATGGTATCTGTTTTCGGGGAGAATGGAGAATTGCAGTACAGAGCGACTTCAAAAGCAGCAATAAACTCAAGGATAAATTAAGGAAATTGAATGAGCCACATTTGGAAGCAGTGTTGAGGCTAATATTCTGTCGCTTAAGGTTAAATTGCAGCAGAGAGGGTTCCTGAGAATCCGAAATTGGGGGAGGCAATTTACTGAGATGCTAGGCACTTCTGTGGCCGCTGGGGCCTTTTCTCAAGGAAGCTTTTGTTGCAGCGTGGACACTGGCGAAAGATACTCACCTGTGTTCTGTGCTCTCCTCCCCAGGGCTGACTGATGAAGAGATTGATCTGGCCTTCCAGCAGTCGGGCACTGCTGCCGATGAGCCTTCCGCTTTGGGCCCAGCCACCCAGGTGGTTCCTGTCCAGCCCCCTCACCTCATTCCACAGCCATACAGTAAGTCACCTACCGTAGCTTCTGTGTAACCATGACTGGGATCTGAGACTTTGGCAGCAATGTCCTGGGTATCTCAGACTTGGCACACTGGGAGAAGCTACTCTTCATTTGACTAGGGCTTTAAAAAAAAGAAACAAACAAACCAAAAGTAATCCACTCAAATCTATCAGGAGATAGTGTTAAGTATGTGACAGAGGCCAGAGAGGAGAGTAAGGTGATAGTGTTGTTTCAGGGAAAGCTGTAACAGGTTCTGTTATATCTTCTTAGACCAGTGGCTTCAAGTGTCACTCTTTCCTGACTAGCAATGTGGACTTGAGATTCATGAGTGCATTCTCCTGTGCTCCTGAAGTAACTTGTCTCCAAATTTATTTTTTTTTGGTTTTATTAGGTAGGGTCTCACTCCAGCCCAGGCTGACCTGGAATTCACTATGTAGTCTCAGGGTGGCCTTGAACTCATGGCAATCCTCCTACCTCTGCCTCCCGAGTGCTGGGATTAAAGGCATGTGCCACCACGCCTGGCCAAAATTTAATTTTTAAATTTAGTATTTGTAGGTTTAGGCCAGTCTTCTCTCCCATGTCCCAGCTGTGTGTATTCATGTAGTGGCAGTTTGTTAGTTTCATATTAAAATATGAAGGTCTACTTTGCATGTTAGTTTTAATGATTACATGAGATAATGATCAGTGAGGGGTTTTTATTGTTTTTAAATGAAGACTGCTGTAGTAATAAATACAGCTGTAGGTGTATCCATCCAGATAAAGATATAACCTCTTCTCTAAGTCACTTACAAAAAGTATTTAAAAAGTTAAAATTGACTCCAAAGCTTTGGAAAATAGCTCAGTTTTGTTTCTTTAATGCAACTCAGCTTGGCTCTATTATCCTCCAAAATGCCTTTTCTATAATTGTCTTCTTCATTTTAATTGTCTTAAGAAGTTAATTTTTTTCAAAAGGTGATTTAAAAGAGAGTTACAGACCAATTTTAAAGGGCATATTTTTAAAATGGCAGGTTCATTTTAATCCCTGAACACAGGATCTGAAGCCACCTTTCTTTCTCTCCCTTCACCATGCTTTTCACCTAGCTTTGGTTGCAGCTGGTCAGATTATCTGCTTGGGAGACACAGCCAGTAGGATGCTCTCACTTGAGCATCGGTGAGAGGCCAAGCAAGGGGCTGGACTCTGCCTGTGTGTCACAGATTGCCTTTAGAGAGCAATCTGCTTTCTGGATAAAGCTGAATGGGTGAAGCCAGGAGGCATGCACCCTCATATCTCATCCCTCTGCATTTGATCTGAGCAACCAGCTGGATGCAGGCCTGCATATTAGGGGCAGAGTCTTGTGATTTTGCTCCTGTGTCAGTGCCTGCCACTAGTGAGTGGGAGACTCCTTTCTCCTTAGATCTCATTCTTCTCATTGTGTTGACTTTGGGCCTTTAACCCAGGGCTAAGTGTCCACACTTTTCTTCAGTCATGTCCCTGGGCCCAGCCATTTAATGGGATTTGTTGAGGATAGGCAGTGGCAGCTGGGGTGCAGAATTTTCTAAGATGCACATCTGTTCTGTTCCAGCTGTTTCCTCCCATGGCTTAATACCAAACAGGTCTCTAGGCTACTTGAATACTTCCTGATTAAAAACAAATTGTTCTGCTTGGTCACAGAGTTGGCCTTAAATGGCATGCATGTGCCTGCCTTCATGAAGTGCAAAGGGTTAACTGCTCGTCTTTCCGAAAGGCTGAAGAATGGGATGCAGCCGCAGTTCAGTCATCTACATCATTCTTCCACATCACTCCTGTACATGCACATGCGTAGGTACCTTCAGTCTCCTGGCCCTAAAAATAACACACACCTTCTTAGAGACAGACTTCCTCCTGCTTTGACACCAGCATGAAAACAATGGTAATGATAATTTTAAATGCCTGAAGTTTTCAGTTGTCACCATTGAGCTCATTCTTCTTATACTGTTACTTTGCTCCTTCAGCTCTGGGGGTGACTCTGCCTCTTCACGTCTGTACTTTTGCCAAGAGGTGTCAAAACTGATCCCAAAAAAAAAAAAAGGCTTGATTTTGATTAATATAGAGAAACAAGACTTTGCCTGACTGATAATAAAACTGATAAATGACATTTGAATTACTTGTAGCGGTAATTTATTACATAAAATATCTTTTATTTGACATGCGATTAGTTGCTGGAAGCATCACTCAATCTGACTAGTTTAAACATGCTCTAAAATGAACCCCAGTAAAAACCAGGGCTGTCGGCTGCTGGCGTTATGAAATATACTAATCCTGGAGTGAGGAAAAAAACCTGACTTTAAATATTTAAATGATTAATTGGGTTTATATATATATTTTTGCCTTTCTAACCCCCTTAATTACAAGCAAACTCAGGGGAGTTTCTGAACTAGGTGTGCAGTCTGCATGCTTATCACTGAGGCATTGTCTGCGTCTGGGAGGGATTTATGGCCTCCTGTTCATGTGTGTTCCTGCTGTTTCAATGCCTAGGTCTCTGGCAGTCTTTTTCTTCTCATTTCTTGGCTGTTTAAGGATATTTTACCTCCAAGGCGAAACCTAGAAAATGGAATTTCCAAGCCCAGCCCCAAATGCTCCCATGTTGGGGTGGGGTAGCTTTTCTGAGACCACCTTAGGGAGCCAATGCACACTGATGTTCATCTCCTGACCTGCTGACCCACTGGCTCAGTGGCCACTAGGCTGTTGGACGCCTCTTTTTCTGTTTCTGCTCTCTGGTGAGTAGTTGACCTTGAGATGTTAGTAAATGCCAATGGAGGGGAGAACACCGAGAACTCCCAGAGCAGCACCAGTTCAGTTTGGTGTGTTTTTCATAAGTACTGAGTAATGAGCACCATGGCATGTGAGAAAGTTGGGGCATGATCTTGAGGAATCCTACAGATCTTTGGGAGAGGTGAGATGAACTTCAGAAAAAGAGAATAATACAAGGCATTGTGATTTCATGCCAAAATTAATTATACAGACAAAAATTTTTACAAGTTCACAGAAAAGAGAAAAATTAATGTGAGCTAGAGAAGTCAGGAGGCTTTGTGGAAGTGGCAGAAGGTTGACATGCAGGGGAAGCTTGGTGTCACCTGGTGTGAGGAAAAGCCAGGCTGTGATTTGAGAGGCGGTTTGACATTCTGTGTTTCACATTTTGGTTTCTGTCTGCTTGACTTTGAGTCAAGGGTCAGCGTGTATACACATGTAGGCCTGGCGTGGTCCCAAGCGCAGAGTCCTGCTCAGGGCTGGACTGGAACAAGCAGCGAGGAGCTCTGAGCTCTAGGCATGGTTGTGTCAGTTTTGTAGGATAATGAGTTTTTCTTAGGCTTCAACATTTCCTTCACTCTCTTTGATAGAAAGTTTAGGCTCCTTCAAAGACCAACCTATTGCTTCTTAAAACAGTGTAGAGATGTCAGAGGCTGGTGAAAGGCTTTGAGCCATTTCATTAGCAGTCCTGAGAGACAGTTCTTTCTGTTTTTGCTTTTTTTAAGTCGCCCTGTTTAGTAGCAAATACTTATCCTTGATGATCTTAACTTACTAAGCAAGCATTTATTATTGAATGTCTACCAAGCACCAGGCACTGTGCTAGACCCCAGGGGTGAAAAGATTAGCAGGCTGTGTTAGTCCATTTCCTACTATTATAATCAGTACTTGAGAAAATCAACCAAGAAAGAGAAAAGGTTTATTTATGGCTGACAGTTCCAGTCTGTGATTGTTTGACCCTGTTGCTTGGTGGTTTCTGGTTGTAGGTGCTGAGCAACAATAGTGGGGAGCATGTGGCAGAGAACATGTCATTGGCCTGGGAGCAAAAGAGAGAAAGGAAAGAACTAGAGCCCCCCCATTCCCTCACAGTGAGCTGAAGACCTCCCACAAGATCCCACCTCCCTGCTCTCATTCTCACTGCCTCCTGATAGCACCTCCCTGGGAAGCGGGCCTCCAAGCCTGATGCTCTCACAGTTGCTCCCATCTAGTGGGAAAGGCAGTGAAGCGAGCATGATGTAGTGTCTGGGAGGTCAGCTCAGGCTCAGACTGGTGCACAAGGGAACAGATGTTGAACTGGACCTGGGGGTGACAGACAGGATGTACAAGAGCACAAAGAAACAATACCATGTGATGACCTTAAGAACCTCTGAGTATGGGGAAGAGGTAGGAGAGGGCTACAGCCTAGCACATTGAGGTCGGACTTGGAAATGCATCATCTGATCTTGCATCATCTGATCGTTGCCTACTTGGTCCTGTCATTCTTGGACTGGTGTGTGTTAGAGGCATTTTTATGGCTGGGCAGACAGCTGGGGGATGCTGACCCACGTCAGTGTTGCCTGACAACTCACTGCGTTTCTTCACAGTCGGAGTCAGATGTCCACTCCTCCAGGGCATCTTCCTAGTGCTTCCTTCTGACCTCTGGAGCTGTGCACTACTCTTAATGTTGTTTCAGTATCTTCCCCATTAAGCTGAGAGCTTTGAGACTTCTTTTTTAATCTAATGGCCCAAGGCTCTGACTTAGCAGGTGTTCTAGAAATGCTTGTTGCATGGGTAAATGGTAGAAATGTGCTTGGGAACTGCAAAGAAGCTATCCTGTAATAGCATCCACTTGAGCCAGCTGTCTTGGTGGCCCAGACCTGTGTGCTTAGCCTGTGTAGGCTGTTCTGGACAGGCTATACAAGAAGTAGGGCTTCGAGCAGGGCGTGGTGGCACAAGTATGCACTTCCAGGTAACCTTCACCTTCACTGCACTGCAGAGCATTTCAGTATCCCAAAAGGTTCCCTTATACCCCATTTCTGCCAGTCCACTGCCATCCTGCCTCTACAGCCACCACTGTTTTGCTCTCTTTCACTACCTATTAGATCTCTTTCCCAGTGTTTTATATAAATGGAATCATATGGTGCATACATTTTAGTGTCTGATTTCTGCATAATAATGTTGAGATCCATCCAAGTTGCTGTGTATATCAGAAATTCCTTCCTTTTTATCACCAAGGGGAGCTCACCATATAGATTCATCATTGTTTGTTTATCCACTCACCAGGTGATAGACTTTGGGTTCTTTCCAGTTTTTAGCCATTATAAATAAAACTCTTGTGAACATTTATGGACAGTCTTTGTATGCTTTTATTTCTCTTGGGTGAATGTCTAGGAGTAGAACTGCTGGTTTGTATGTTAAGTCTATGCTTAACATTTATTTATTTATTTATTTGGGAGGGAGGGAGGGAGGGAGGGAGGGAGGGAGGGAGAGAGAGAGAGAGAGAGAGAGAGAGAGAGAGAGAGAGAGAATGGGTGCACCAGAGCCAAGAGGCCATTGCAGACTCCAGCCCATGTATCACCATGTGCATCTAGCTTTACATGGGTACTACAGAATTGATCCAGGGTCCTTAGGATTTGTAGGCAAGTGCCTTAACTGCTGAGCCATCTCTCCAGCCCTTAACTTTACAAGAACTTTCTCAGTTGTTTTCCAATGTGGTTGTACCGTTTTGCCTTTCCACCAGCAGTTTGAGTTCTAGGCACTCTCTACCCTCACCAACAGCTTGCATTTGCAGCCTTTTTGATTTGGCCATTTAAAGTGTGTGCCATGGTATCTTCCTGGGTCACCTTTCTGTGATGCCTGTCAGGTTGCCCATCTTAATGTGCTTATTGCTCATTTGCACATCTTCCTTTGTGAAGTGTCTGTTCTGTTCTGTCCCTTGGGTTATTACTTTTATAATTGTCTTACTGATTTAGAAGAGTCCTGCTGGGTGTGGTGGTGCACGCCTTTAATCCCAGCACTCAGGAGGCAGAGGTAGGAGGATCACCATGAGTTCAAGGCCGCCCTGAGACTACATAGTGAATTCCAGGTCAGCCTGGACTAGAGTGAGACCCTACCTTGAAAAACCAAAGAAATAATAAGTAAATAAGTAAGTAAGTAAATAAATAAATAAATATAAAAGAAGAGTCCTTTGTGTGTTCTGGATTCAAGTCCTTGGTCAGGGAGACGACTAGCTTCCAATCAGTCTGTGTGCTGCCTTTTTGCTTCTTGGCTTCTGCCTGAGAGGGGTGGGGGCTTCTACCTTTACTTTTGGCATCTCAGCAGAAAGAAGCCTTGAGATTTTGTAACATTGCCGTTTGAAAAGCAGCAGATTTTAATTTTGATGACATACATTTGTCTTTTCCTCCCTTTTACATCCATAGTTTGTGTCCTAAGAAGCCTTTGCTTATTCCAGGATTGGAAAACCTGTCTTGTGTTTTCGCAGTGCAATGCTCACTGCTGTCTGTGATGTCGGGATCAAATCCAGGGTCTTCCTCTGGCAGGTTAGGCAGCACTTTAACACCCTCAGCCCTGGAGTGTTGGTTTTTATGTCTAGGTCTGTGGTCAGGGTTGAGTTGATTTTCTGTATGGTGTGAGATAATAATGGCTCATGTATGTAGATCCTTGTGTTCCAAAAATTGTCTTATCCCCAATGAGTTACTTGTCAATTTTTTTTTCTCTTTACTTGTCAATTTTTT
>PVHP010026907.1:0-24300 GCA_004024765.1 Zapus hudsonius | reverse complement strand
AAGTCCCCTGATTGGGGCCATGCACACTACTGCATCACTGATCCTCAAATAGTCCCTAACACACACTGGGGCCTTCATAGCTGTTGAATAAGTGAAGTGCCACCATATAAGTAAACACAAGGTTACTAGGAGAGGCCTTCAACCAAATGGTGTCAAGGAGCGGTACAGAAAGGTTTCTTAGGTTAAAAAAAAAAAAAAAATTAGCCTGGGAAAAGGAGTGGTGATAATACATTCCATTCCAAGGAAAAACAGAGTGTGACCAGAGCATGCCGGGTATGACTGGGGTGGGAGAAGATGAGGAGAGATTAGGAACATTCAGGGAAGGCAAGATCATAAGACACCTAATATATCCTGTGTAAGAAACCAGCTTATCTCATGTGCACTAGAGAAGCACTGAGCAAGCTGAGAAGTTCATTATCAGTAAGAAGTTAGGGCTGGGCCTCAAATATAGATATCTGTGGAAGCCCCCCACAAAAATTATGCAACAAAAGCCTCTACATCACAAAGCAGGTACTCTGGATCTACTACATATACTCAGAGACTTTTCAAGGTTATCCCTTAGCTTTTGGCCTCTCTGTAGCATTATTCTGGCCACACTATTTGAAAGGCCCTTTTCTGGGAGAGGCAAGGAATGACAGTTTAATATCAAAGCACTAGTCTGCACACCAAATATAAAAATACCCTGAGAGAACACCCACAATTCTAAAGTAAAAACACCATGAGACTCTATATTCCTGTCTATAACTACCACAATTACAGTGTAGGTTTCCTTAGTGTAAAATATAGCTGAACACTGTGCCAGGTAGTACCCTTCATCACCGAGGTGATTGTCTGGAGGAAGCAACAGAGTGGTGGAAAGAACTATCGATTTCCATAGGTGGATTATGTCTAATCTCACAGGAATGTATCTTTGCCATCTCTGAGACTGTAAGAGTCCTGTTAAATGATGTGTGGCTTCAACTTTACTCCCCTGATATCCCCAAGACTCACCTCCACACTGAGGTTTGCACCTGGGACCTCTCCCTCTTGCTTTGTTGTGGGAATCTCCTTGGCCAGAAGGCTGTAAGTAGTAATCACGATGTCATATGCTGAGAGGCTGCATAGATACAACACAAGAAACAGTAAGCAATCACTCCAGGGACTCTGCCAAAAGGCAGAGCTGACCTCATTATAAAACTGCTAGGGGCTGGCAATATAGCTGAGTGGTGCCAACCATGCTCAAGGCCCTGGGTTCAATTCCCAGTACTGCAAAAACATAGCAAAACAAGACAGGTAAGAGCTGTGTCCTTGATATGCACACATACACAATTGTGGAGATTTGGATAAAATTTACCATCTAGCTTCTCTACTTCTTCCCTCTGGATATTTTTATCATCTGCTCAGGACAGCTAAAACAGTTTCCATCTGCCCAGTGAGCCCGAAAGGAAAATCTCTGGCTGAAGTCATATTTAGCTTGAGATAACCTGGCCAGAACAGAAAGTAGGGCAGGGCTGGGAATTGACATTTAATAATTTGAAGTGGACGACCCTGAAATGTCAGGGACAAAATAAACCCTCAAAGCACTGTTCACCCCACACTGATGATCCTTGTCTTTACCACTTTATGATGGATTTATGAAAACCCATTCATTTAGTTTTAACAGAAAAATAGACATCATAACCCATTCATTTAGTTTTAACAGAAAAATAGACATCGTAAGCTTAGAGTTTACCTTGCCTATACTATTTACACATAAAGATCCTTATTAAGGGCACAAATTTTATTCCAACGAAGATTAACAATGTATACCTGAGATATGTAAATAAACACTTTTGAGCCGGGCGTGGTAGTGCACGCCTTTAATCCCAGCACTCGGGAGGCAGAGGTAGGAGGACTGCCATGAGTTCAAGGCCACCCTAACACTACATAGTGAATTCCAGGTCAGCCTGGACTAGAGCGAGACCCTACCTCAAAAAAAAAAAAAAATTAAATAAACAAACACTTTGAGTAAAAGTAATACGCCTAATTCAGAGAGGCCATGCTGGCTACAAAATGACTCAGAATCATATTTAAAGGAGAACCGAGAATGACTCCAATTGCTCAGCTGGGTGGTGATCAAAGGACAAATCAAATGATATCCAGTCTGCTTCTACAAACACTTCAGAGCCTAAGCAAGCCACTTACAGTCCTCTTGGCCAGAAAAGGCTACAGCCTGCCACCATAAACCTGACATGGTTGCCTACTACATTAGTGTGGGTGTGTTTTAGACGGAGGGTAATTTGACAACATACCTCTGAAAGACAACTGCATATTCTGTAGGAGATAAAACCTCCAATATCAACAGTTAGAGAGATAACTCAGGAAGAATAATGCCGCTCTTACCCTGGATTAATCAGCAAGTGTTTGACTCAAATCCTTAGATCGCAATTAAAAACACAAAACAATTCATCCAAAACATTTAGCTCCATGGTAAAGTGCTTCCCCAGCATGCATAAGGCCTTGGGTTCAATGCCCAGCATTGAAAAGAAACAAAATAAAACAATACCCTCCAAAACAAGAAAGATAAGTAGTACCGTTTAGGGTAATCTTTTTGCTTTCCCATGATTTCCTTTAGAAATTTTTAGTTAGGTCTTACTACTCTGAATGAATTATTTTTAAACTCTTAAGTCTAAAGCTTTTCAAATGTGTTTTGTGTGCGCGTGCGTGTGTGTGCGTATATACACATACACACACGCACGCACGCACGCACACACACACGCACACGGGCACACACACACGCTTAGAGCCTATAGCAACTAAACATTAGAATGCTATCAAGATACTCTACGCTCTATCTAGGCAGGCACTCTACCACTGAGAAATACCTGTGGCCCCTGTCAAGATACTCTGTAAAGACTGCAATCATTCCATTCACACTAACAGAAAAATGTGAGCTCTAAACTCAGACCTTAAGCAACCAAGAGATAATTCATTTACCAGTGAATGCTACCACTGCCTAGAGGACCACTCGGGCAGCACAGATCTGTTTCTAGGCAGCCTTTGTTGGGAAGGGAACAGCACATGGCAAAGTCTGGATCTCAACATCTGTCTCCCAGTACACCACGGACTGCTTGGCGATGACCGTGAAAACCTGCCTTGGTCTTCAGACTCGGTTAGCTCAGGCTAAGAAGAAAGGTGGGCAGGCTCCTTAGCTGCAGTGTGGCTGCCTCCAAGGTCATAGCACTTCTTACTTACACTTTTGCATGCCGACTCCGGTTTGGCCCATGATAGAGGTAGACTTGAAGTTTGCCGCTGTTCACACGTTTCTCTACCTCATTCTTCCAGTGATGGATCAGGGAAGCAGGGCAGACAATTAATGTTCCATGGGAAATAAAGTCAGAAGTGGCTTGACAGGAGAATAACATACCAAATTACATTCATGAAACAATCTTTAGCTTCTTTAGGGTGTTACCTCTGTCTTCTGACTGGCTTTACCCTTTTGATAATAATAATAATAGTAATCAATAGTAGTATTTTGTGTATGTTAAAGATCTCAGTTATTGAGCTGGAAATATGGCTCAGCAATTAAGGTGCTTGCCTGCAAAGCCTAAAGACCTGGGTCTGATTCCGCCAGTTGCCCAAGGCGGCGCATGCACCTGGATTTCATATGCTAGAGGCCCTGGTGTGCCCATTCTTTGCTCTCTCTCTCTTTCTTTCTCAAATAAGTAAATAAAATATTTTTTAAATCTAGTCTCTTTAAGGCAATCATTTATTTGCAGAGAGAGAGAGAGAGAGAGAGAGAGAGAGAGAGAGAGAATGAATGGGTACACCAGGGTCTCCAGCCATTGCAAACAAACTCCAGATGCATGTGCTACTTTATGCATCTGGCTTTACGTGGTGTCATGGTTTGATCCAGGTGTCCCCCACAAACAAATGAATGTGTTCTGATAGATCAATCCTCAGCTGATGGCAGTTTGGATTTTACAACCTCGATGGAGCTGTGTTGTTGGGGGCGGACTTATGGGGGTTATGAGCCAGCTTCCCCTTGCCAGTATTTGGCATACCTTCCTGCCTGTTTGCAGTGCTGTGGCAGAGGTGATGTCCACCCCTCTGCTCATGCCATCATTTTCCCTGCCAGGATGGAGTCTCCCCCTGAGTCTGTAAGCCTAATAAACCCATTCCTCCACAAGCCGCTTTTGCTTGGGTTCTTTCTGCACAGCAACTAGAATGCTGACCGCAACACGTGGGTACTGGGGAATTGAACCCAGGCCATCAGGCTCTGTAAGCAAGTACCTTAACTGCTGAGCCATCTCTCTGCCTTCAATTAATATTTTTAACTGTTTTATTTTTATATAAAGCCAATAGGATAGGAGGTAGAAATCATTTTTTTTAACTAAAGCACTTTAATTACCTATTTTCTCTATAAAATGTCAGACAGAAAAAAAGTCTAAAGAGGGAGAAGTGGGTAGCGCATGACCTCAGTCTAAGAGACAATGCTCTTCCAGAGTGGCCAGAGTTGGATACTGGTCACTTCCTAGTGCCTCCTAAACTGATCATTATGCAACATCATTTCTTTTCCTGAAATCATAGTCTAATATACTTCCACATTACAATATAAGCACAAATTACTAATGTGCTGATTAGAGCACTTATATCAATATAAAAACCTTCCAAGATAAGCAAACATCATTGGGACCATCTAGCAACAGAGTGCTTAGTACATCCCTCATCTGCTCCACCCAGGACAAAGGGCCCTGAAAGCAGAGAGCTACACAATTCTGTTTACCTAATGCAGAAGAGCTGTACTTCTGTGCACAGCAATTTACATGAATATACAGATTTTTAAAGTATGCATAAAGTTACTTCATTTTTAAAATATAGGTTGAAATAGAAATTACTGATGGTCCAGAAATTTCTGAAACAATCAGCATTCACAATAAACACTAAAATATGAACTGATTTAAAGAGCTAGTCACTACCCAAGAGATACTTGCTCTTCCATGCTTATTTTGACTTTATTTACAATAGCTAGGAAATGGAATCAACCTAGATGTCCCTCAACTGATGAGTGGATAATGAAGATGTGGTTTATTTATATAGTGGAGTACTATTCAGCTGTAAAGAAAAATGAAATCATGAAATTTACAGGGAAATGGATGGATCTGGAAAGGATCATACTAAGTGAGGTAACTCAGGCCCAGAAAGCCAAACACCATATGTTCTCCCTCATATAATGGCACAGCCAGAAGCCAAAGATTAATACTAGAAAAACATCAGTGCCAGGGATGAGATACCTTCCAGTGCGTTGTTGGACAGGGAGGTTCCTGAGGCCCCAAAACATTACAGATCATTGCCAAAGCTCTTGGTTGTTCACCAGAATGAGATGGTAAGACCCTATTGCTGAAGACCACACATGCTTGGTCTGCAGGTCACTGAGAAATCAAGTTGGAGCTGAGCTGGAATCCTCCCTGTTAACCAGCTGACAGAAAGCTGGAAAAAGCTATGGCTGCATGCAGCCCTATGGGAGAGAAAAGTCATCAATGGTGGTGAACAGCAGTGGACCTTTCAAGCCTAAGACTGGCCAGCCAGTCCAAATGTGCCAACTGGGACAATAGTGGCATGTATATTGTGGGGGAAACCAATTGCTCTCTAATTGGACTGGAGGCCCGCTCCACAGGAGGGAATACATGCCTGGTACTGAAGACCTAGTCAAAAGCCTGTGGTGAGGGAGATAAAGAGCCCTAGGGGAGTAACACCTGCTGTTGTCTGGCTAAATATATATGTTATGCCAATCATATTTCCTTACAAGCACTTTTTTTTTAAAAAATAAGCATACCCAAAGAATAATGCTACTCTCACTCTTAGCTTGAGAAGCTTCTCTGTTTCAGATGGCAGTGACCACTGGGATAACTCAAAAGACACCACAGTGCTAAGAAGAAATGACAGTGGAGTGTTCATCACTGAGTCATCTCTATCACACTTCCCAAGGCTCGGGGTGGTGGAAAGATTGTAAAAGCCAGAGGAAGGGTAGGACTGCTTATAATGCAAACTTCCAGACACAAAACGGCCTTGATATTCATGATTTCGCAGTGCCTGATAATAAGGGGAAGAGAAGATGATGGCACTGAAACAAAACAGAGACTAACTGAGAGGGGGAAGAGATATGGGGAGGGAGAGAAAAGAAGGAAATCATAATGGTTTATGGTCTATAATTATGGAAGCTATCAATAAAAAGTTTTAAAAAAGCATCAATATAGATTTTCCATAGAGTTTATCCCTAGTATCAATAAACAGTAATAGTTATTATGCTTGAACTAAATCTTCCAGAGCCTTAATTATCTCTAGGATAATCTTTCTAACCACAGATCAAGCTAAGTCTAAATTAAAAGGGGAAAAAATGGTCACTTATTAGCATACTCAGCATCAGAGATGATACCACAGGAAAGTAATCCAACACTGGTTTTCTAATACAATAATTTAATATGACCACACGTGTCCTCAAATGAGGCTCGATATGGCATCAGGCACGTTTATCTACCGTTCTTGGTGGGCCATGTCACGGTCATCGTTTTTTCCTTTTCTTTGCTTGTATCTCGATTCTTCTTGGCCAGGATGAGTGCGACCATTGTCAGAGTTTTCCCTAAGCCCATATCGTCCGCTGGAAAAGACAGATACATGGCAAATAATCAGCGTAGGCTCCAGAGAGCAGCGTGTGCACACGTGAAGCCCTGCTCTCTAGGGCTGCGAGTGCCAATCTAGCTGCTCTTCTGTGCCCACCCCAGTGAGGTCTGTTCCCAGCTCTTGCTATGTGTTTGGAGATCTAGGACAGACAGGGTTTTCTTTTTATGTTTGTTTTTTGGGTTGTTTTGTTTTGTTTTTCGAGGTAGTCTCCCTCTAGCCCAGCCTGACCTGGAATTCACTATGTAGTCTCAGGGTGGCCTTGAGACTCACTGTGATTCTATCTCCCAAATACTACAATTAAAGGCATTTGCTACCACACCCAGCTAGGCTAGATATGTAATATAGAAATATTTTAATCTTATACTGGCTCTTACTCTAGACTCCCTATTACACTGTTACAAATCTAACAGTTTAATGAGGTTGCCTGCTCTTTTTACCTGTACATCCAAAGGAAAAAAAAACAAACAAACCATGCAGCAAACATATCCCATCACCTACTTGATGGTACTACTCTATTGAGCTTATCTAAACACTCTTCATACTGCTAATCCGACACTACACCAGTTCCTCTTACTAGAGTACAACATTCAGGCCCAGCCAGCAGCTGCTATGTTTATTTGCTCAGAGCAGAAAAAAAATGTCAGAGTATGTGCTCTGATTCCAACTCTACCTCTGCCACTATGCAGGACTCTGCACAGTGTCTACCAACCTTACAAGGGTGGCTGCCACCTGGGAACTTGGGCCTAGGGAGGGCCTCGTATTTCAGAACTGATACCAGATGGCTCACTTGCCCACTACATTTGTAGAAACAACATGGGTGATACTGAGCACCTACTTTCCTTCTGGGAGTGTGGAATTTTGTTACCTAAGGGGTTGCACTTGCCTATGTGACCCAACAGAATCCTTGGGCACTCCTGAATGTCTAACAAGTTTCTTTAGTTGGAAACCTTCAACAACTCAGTGCTCATAAGTTAAGCATGACCCACGTGATTCTATGTGACCTGTGTCTGGCTTTCCCGGGATTTTCTCCCTTTTGCTTGTTGTGATTTATGAGTAAGTCATATCCTACAAGTCACTGAGCCTGGCTGGGGTGGATCCTGCTCACACTGGGGCTGCCTCACTTTCCCTGTGCACTCCGAGCAAAGTTAAGATCACTTGTGACAAGATTGTGGCTAATACTTCTGGAAATTTGGTCTCTAGCCCAACACTCCACAGATCTCTGGAATCTGGAGACCACCATGAATACACATCTGCTTAGCCAGCCTGATCACCTACCACTGCTTGTCACCCAAACCTCTTCCATAGAGTGCTGTGTTTCTGACTGAGCAAGCTACTTAACATTTCCACACTTGACTTCCCTCATCTGAAAACTGGGAAATCACAGTATCTGCCTCATACAGATCAAATGAACAAAGGGTACATTTAGCACAAAGTCCAAGTATCTCACAACTCTTGGCTCTTATCGTAGTTCCAAACTTACCCAGAATTCCTCCTTGTGGCTTCTGTTTTTCTCGCCATAGTAGCCAGGCCAATGCCTGCTTCTGGTGCAGTAGCAGAGGGACCTGGCAGAGGTAGTACAGAATGTGAGCCTCCAGAGTCACACTCCCCACTCCAATCTTCCTCTGTAAGTGACCCTGCCAATGTTCTAGCTGCTATCACAAGCTGCTCGTTTCACCTGTCTACCCAATTTTAAGTTGTTTATATCTAATGTTCCACATCTCTACTATGAAACTCCTGTCTGTGTCCAGCCCCCTATAAGAGTCCACATATGTCTCCTTAATTAGCAAAAGTCAGTTTTTTACTGCTTGAAACCAAGCCTATGACTGGTCACTCATTCTGGGTTGGGAGCGGCGGTGGAATTCTGTCTTTTAAATTTGATTCTCTTCTTGTAGAGATAGCTCAGCAGTTAAAGGCACTTGCTTGCAAAGCCTGATAGCACTGGGTTTGATTCCCCAGTACCCAGGTAAAGCCAGATGTACAGAGTGGCAAGTGCATTTGAAGTTTGTTTGCAATGCCAGGAGGCCCTGATACACCTATTTATTCTTTTATTCTTTCTTGTTCTCTCTCTCTCTCTCCCCCCCTCTCCCTACCCCCCCATCTTTCTCTATAAGTACATACATATTTTTTTAAACTAAAAAAAAAAATTATTCTCCTGTTTACCCACCATCCCAGTCTGGATTGCTAGTCAAGTGACTTCCTTCCAGTCCTTGCCTTGTGTTCCCATTTATTTTTCTTTTCACTGTGAGAAAAATCAACCTCCATAAAAGCACCCTGCTCTGAGTTCTATGATTCCATAATATATCTTGAGCTATTCAAATCCAAGTTCTTTCACCAATGCCAGGGTCCACAGCAAGATTCTCTCTACAGGTAAATCACCTGTTCCTCCCAGCTCAGGTACTGAGACCATAGCTTAATACCAGTCTCTGCATCTTTTCCCCAGTTACTGCTCCTCTAACTTGCACTGTTTTGTTTTGTTCTCTGTTCTCTAAAGACTTGCAGTTTCTTTAAGGTACAAACTAGGCAGCCAACATATACTTACTGACTTAAGACTGACATTTCTCTTGTTTTGAGTTGCTTTTGCATTTTGTATAGTCTGTGTTACACTGACTCTTCAGAGTTTTCTATGTCACATATGTGCTTTCGGCTTATTACAAATAACAACTCTTTGGCATCCTGCAGTCTCTATCAAACATGCAAGTCCTCTCCTGCTACAGAGACGGGGACCCCAGAAAGGGGCTTGGTTGTTGATTTCACTGCTCAAAAAGAAAGAAATACTGCACGGAAGCCCCTAACATATCTATCTGCAGGAAAGACACATGGAAACAGTACTTTGTCCAGCAGTTTCAGGGTCTCTTCAGGGGTGCTGGGACCCTGCTGTGGGACACTGTACCATGGATCCTCCATGGATCTCTTCAGGGGTGCTGGGACCCTGCTGTAGGACACTGTACCATGGGTCCTCCCTGGCTCAGCTTTAGGGTTGCCGGGACCCTGCTATGAGACACCCCATATCCTGGGCCCACTCTGGCTCACCTTCAGGCCAGCTGGGTCTTCTGCCACAGCTGTCTCATCAGGACATGACTCCAGAGATCGATGCAGCTCATCAATGGCTTCACTTGTGATTTTCCACACTGTATGGAGGCGATCTTGGCTCATTCGGCCTGCATAAAAATAAGTGTTACTCACAGATATCACATATACTGTTCCTGGCTACAGCTGAAGAAATGTAACCATTTGCCAGGCAATGGATCTGTACTGACTAAATATTCTTGCTTCAAGACTCAGCTGGCCCATAGGCTTTTCTATCCCCATTCTGCTTATTTGATTACTCTTTCAGTTAGCCTCTCATTTCTGGCACAGAGAACCCAACCAAAAGCAGCTTGCTCTTGAGAAGAAAGGGTTTATTTTGGCTTATAGACTTGAGGGGAAACCCCATGATGGCAAGGAAAAAAATGACATTAGCAGAAGGTAGCCATCACCTCCTGGGAAACATTAGGTGGAAAATGGCAGCAGGAGAGTGTACCAAGCACTGGCAAGGTTGGCCCGCCCCCAAGAACACACTTCCAACAAGGCTCCAATTTCCAAAACTGCCATCAGCAGGGGATCAAGCATTCAGAACACATAAGTTTATGGGGGGCACATGAATCAAACCACAATTACATGAACAATTTTAATATAGGACAAAATAATCTATAACTTTTTTCAAGAGCTGGGAATAAGCTCAGGTTCTTTAACATGCTATGTAAGCACTGAGACACCGTGCCAGCCAAATCCATGTTTAAAATTTATGTATGTATGCTTGTATTTGTGTGGGTAGATGCATGTGGAGGCCAGAGGTCAATGTCAGGTGTCTTTCTCAGTTACTCTGACCTTACTGTTTTGAGATAGGGCCTCTCCCTGAACCTAGAGCCCATCAATTTGACCAGACTAGCTAACCAGGAAGCCCCAAAGAGTCTCTCGGCTCTGCTTCCCCAGTGCATGGGCCACCACGCCTGGCTTGTATGTGGCACTTTGGCTGTTTGCCATTTTAGGGACGAAGCATGCCACAAGGTTTCTAGACAAAAAGGAGAATGACTTGAAAATGTTAAAATATTTAAAAATTATCTTAATAGAATTCTTTCGAGATTTACCATGTACTTTTTTCCATTGGACATAATGAATTAAGATTGGAAGATCTCATTAGTAATGATGGGTACACAACTTATGCCATTTTAAAAAACACAAGAGAAAAAAAAAATGACCAAAAGTAGATAGGTGCAAGGCAAGCAGGAGGAGCCCACAGAGCACGAGGTAAATCCTGAAGCTGGAGGGGAGGGGTTCGGTCTGAGGGCTTTTAGTTTTTTCCATTTTGGATAGTCTCTTCATCTTTTTGTTCTTGTATACTTCTATTTATTTTTAATTTTTATTGGTAATTTTCATATGTAAAGATACTGCAAGTTGGTCATATTCCCATCAGGTTATTCTCTTTTGTTCCCTCTCCCCACCCCCATTCATCTGAGGGCACTTCTCAGTGCAGTATCAGTAAGCCCTGTGGGTCATAAATGCACCAGTCAGATCCTGTGGATAGGACAATGCCTCACAGTATCTCTTTCATCCCCTCTTACATTTTTTAAACCTCACTAATTTGACATAGGCTAACTGGAAAAGTGTGCTTGTTTATTGTCTTAAAAAAACCTTTCACAATCCCTCCCTCTCCTCCCCTCATTGTCTTTTAGAGTGACCTCAACTCAAATAGCAACACATCTAACTGGCACCAGCTAGTGATGCTCTTCATCTTTCTACATCTCAAGCCAATACTCAAGAGAGAGAAGCTGGCTTTGCTTTTCTCTATCCTGTCAACCAACCTCAATCTATTTCCTGACTGGAAAACCAAGTCAGCAGGCATCACAGTTAAGGCTCGCTCTCCTTGAGATCTTCCTTCTGCAGTTACCACTAAATTTAAAGTTGGGTGAAAAGTTAGTGATGGAAACTTAGCTAAATAAAAAGCAACTGTTGGTCTTTACTCATGTCACTCTTCTGCTCTCGTCAACATATCTCCCATATACCACCCAGTGCAGCACAGGAAAAAATAAAAACATTAGTTGCTGGTCTACGCAGCTCATGAGCATTGCTCAGGTGATGCCTATGTGCAAGTCACTGGGCTGGCTGATGATCATGCAGTGGTCCATGGCAGAAGGCTGGCCTTACAGAGACCCAAAGGACCACTGCAGAGCTCGACAGGGCGTCATGATCTCTAGTATATATATGTCCAACTTTCGATTCAAGAATAACTCCCTTTCTAATGGCACAAAGACAGCTGCTAAGCAGCATTTAACTTCAGGGCAGTGCTGCACAGCAGGGCCAGGCCCTCACATCCCACTCACCTCCAGAGCACTGGTTGGGTCCTCCAGCCGTGACCTGGCAACTTGCCTTCAGTCCTAGAGAGCTCTCTTGCTGGATAACATGATGTGGAAGGGGCTGCGGAAGTACCAAGTGTGGAGGGTCAGCAGTGGTTTTGGTGAAGATACTCTGTCGTAGTCCTTGGGAGTTACTCTTCTCCTTATTCTCTGCTCAACAAACAAGAATCAAGTTAGAAAAGCAAGTGAAAAGATGTATGAGCAGAGTCAGGAGAGGCTGGGACAGTTTCCCAGAGAATAGAATACCTTAACAGTGCTTACACACAGAGATAACTGGCCTCTCTTAGCTCTCTTAGCCAACTGGCTTCCCAGTAATAGATTAGGAGGCAAGGTAGGTAATCAGCTAGGGACTGGTCCATGGAAGTGTGGATGCCACCTTGCCTGCTCTGGCAGGATTAGAACTCGAGTCTGATTCAGTCTCACCCAAGAAGGCTACAAGCAACAACCTCCTAACCCCCCATTCATCAACAGCTTCGGGCTTCTTTCTCTGTTCCCAGGCTTTGCACCTATGGGCTGGCCCTTCCTGAGTCAACCTTTGGGCCCACCAACCAATCAAGTCCTTCCCTTACACAGGAGTCTGGTGAAGCTCATTCTAATTGGATGATTGATTCATATAAACAGGCCTTAAACCCATGTGGAAGTCTCTCTGTCCTTTCTTAGCTCTCTTACTCTCTTGGCTTCCTAGCCTCTGCTTCTCTCCCTGTGAGGACATCGTCTGTCTCCCTTCCTCCTCACCCTGGCTGGGGAGAGGGAGAATCTCTTTTAGCTTGGGAGCTTTCCTGCCTTTTTTTTTTTTTTTACCCTCATAATCTAACTTTCCAAAAAACAAAGTTCATAATTTACCCTCAAAAAAAAATTTTAAAAAAAGAAAACCAAAAAAGTCCCGAGATAGTTTAGACTACAGGAAATACAACTATTTTCATAAGTTATATAAGTATCACTTAAGAAAACACAGAAGCAGGCAATTTAATGAAAACCTGAATAAATCAACACATTCTTTATCAAAATGTCTCCGCCAAGTTCACAAAACCCTAAGTTCTGTGGCAAAAGATATCTTACCTTGCTCTGGGGAGAGGGCCAGAGCACCAAGTGCCTCCTCCAACACCTGGATTTGCTTGAGTAACTTCTCACCCTTGTCTGGAAGGGCCTTGATGTTCACTGCTGCCAGTGTGCTCTGAAAAACAAATTAGATTAAATGGATCTCACCTCTTGAGTTGTTAAAGGGACAGCTTCAGACTAAAATAGCCTAACATGCTAAAACTCTAAATTATGGTCTTTTAATTATGCATGTAAAAACCAGGATTAACAACAAAACAAAAACACAGCTAGCCTAAGCATACACATAAACAAAGGAAAAGGCAGAAACTGAGCATCCATCTATAATGCCTTCCATGAATATACTGAACTACTCTGAGGGTCTCCTAGCTGCTCACTGCAAAGCTCTGCCCCCAGAAACAAAGCACTAGTCAACTGCTACCGTCTTGAGTTTGAGTTGAGCGGTGAGGAGTGCACGCTGAGCAGCCGGGTCTGAAGATGCCACTGTCTTGGAAACACCTACAGCAGCAGGGATTTGCTTTTGCACACTTGGATCAGGAAGTTGAAGGTTCTCCTTCCTCTGTGAGTCCACAGTAAAGTCAGAGAGAATGGGTGACCTTGGCTTACAGGAAGCACTGTCCTCTCCCTCACTATCATCACTGCTGGAGGCAGCCTGGCACCCCTCTCCCCGGGAAAGCCCAGGTGCGGCTGGTCCTTTAGGAGCAGGCCCACACGTCTTGGAAGGTGCCTGAGGCAGCTCCTTCTGGAAGGCCGGCGCACACGGGCCACCATCTGCCTGTGTTTCTTTAGCCTCCCAGCTCTTCAGATGCTCCCTGCAGAGGCGGCCCCCTTCGCGGAGCTGGCTTACTGGGCTCTGCCCATGAGCAGCTGGATCCTTTCCTCTCAGAGGTTCTGTCTTGCTTTGGACACCCTGCTTCTCACCACCTGACATCTGAGGAGACACCAAGGTTCCTCTCAGCTCATTCCCACAGCACTGTTTGGATGCAATTTCTTCAGTCTTCTTTGCATCACCCTGAAACTCTGTTTTCTTCCCTTGCTTCTCTTCGGCTCCCGAGTGGCTCTTCTTTGTTACTGGGTCAGAGGAGAGGCCTTCTTCCATCCTGCGGTTAGATTCAGGTTTCTGCTCTTCTTTTTGATCCAAGAGCTGGTCTCTGTTTTCCCTTGACTTCTCACCAGCTATCTTTTCCTCATCTTCTCCTTTGACAAACTGTTTCCAGAGAGATGGTTTTCGATTCTCGTGAAGCACCTTGAATGGGTTTCTTGGCTGGCTGGGAGGATGAAGAAATGACTCAGTTGCATCCTGAGTCTTACTGGCTACAGGGTGTCCTTTAGAATTAGGATCCTAAGGACAATAAAGATAATTAGTTGTACTATAAAATAATGTACTTTCATATTGAGGGAGGCAAGCAGAAGGAATACTTTAGCCACCAGGACACTGCCCAACCTTCTTCTTCTAGACAACCCACTTAACCTGTCGGGAGCCTGGGACCCCCACCCATACCTAGCTGTACGTAAACCCACTCCACACAATGAACCAGTTTTCTCCTCCTTTCAGGGACCATGTTCATGATCAGTACCCATTCAGATATCTCTTAGATCCATAGCTGAAACAGCAGGGGACCATCCAGCCTGGGCTGTTTTGGATACATGCAGAGTAAACTGTTTGCTTTAAGTGAACTTTTTGAGAGAACTCCCATTACCATTTATAGCTGTATAACTGGACATACCTATGATCAGAATCAGCTGTATCATGGGAAAGAACATGTGCAATAGAGGTAATGCTATATAACCCAAACTTGTCAATCGGACCATAAGACCACACAAACTACACCCCTAGCACCCAATCCACCCTCCCCTAAAACCTCAGTAGAGAAGCCCCAGACATTTCCTGGTGTCCTTCAGTACTCTGCACTCAAGTGGCCCGCTCTCTATGGCATTGTATTCAAACCTTTACTATCACTTTGTTCTTATAAAGTGCCTTCCTGCTTAATGACTTGTGTGTACCTTTCTTCAATTCTTTGCATAGGATCCCAAGACCTAGAAGACCCAGAGACCATGGGTAACAATATCTAAAATGCTATTTTTAGAGGAACTGGAAACACAGCAAAATAGTCCAGCATTTCTAAGCAGTCCTGGTGCTCCTTCTGCATCTAAAATAGAATAGGTGCCAAACTCACAAAGCACTGGTTTCTTCCAGTGCCTGTTCCTTCTCTGTCATGATCACACCTTTCCAGGGCATGAGGGTAAGTGCAGACTGAACCTCAGTGCCTTTCGCAGCACAGCAGCCACAACGTGTACTTCTCAGGACAAACCATTCTGAGGCTGAGGTTCTCCTACCTCACAGTGTCCTGTTATGCTTGTGACTATGCTCAGTTTCTCTGGAGGATCTAAAATCAAAAAATCAGGACACCCCTGTGCCAGAGAAAGTGTCACTACTACCCCAGGTCTAGTTCATTAGATACAGGATAACCTGCAGGGGCTCTCCCACTTTTCATATCTTTGGAGCTTAATTATACTTACTTTATACCAAAAATCAAGTAGATGTCACCCTATTCAAGAGATGGGGATGTTAGTCAAGAAGAGCTACTTTTCTCTAAATAGAAGATAACTGACTACATTTATGACCCTGAAGAATAAATATGTAAGTGGAACAGGAGCCAAATAGTTAAATCTTAAATGTAACAAATGGTCCTTTGGATTAAAAGTCCCAGAACCAACTATCTTACTTAACAAAAACTCAAGAGAGTCTGAAGAAGACCACCCAGTTCATGTGAACTTGAGATGCTTTCTGTCCAAGCCACATATCAAGGTCTCAAACAGCAGGTCTGAAATGATGAGTGATTCCTACCTCCCACGGAACATTTCCACACCAGCGAGTCCCTTTTGCCTTGCTTCTAGCACACCGAAAGAACAACCTAACATGTAAAAAAAGACATAAAAATCCTTTAAAACAAGAGATGACTTTATGTTTAATACAAAAAAACATCTTATAACGATTTGATTCTGGTGTTGAGAGATCATTTGAAACCAATCACCAGGTTTTGCATATGTGCGTGTGATGTGTGCCTGTGTATGACCATGTAAGCATATGGAGATCAGAGAAGAACATAGGGTGTCCCCCTGTCCTCGTGTTTCCTTGAGATGGAGTCTCTCGCTGATTCCAGAGCTTGCTGTTTCCATGGCCCCAGCATCTTAGTCCTTATTGTAGGTCCTCATCACAGAACCGGCTGGATCTGAATACATACAGCATGTGTATGAGACACACAGACATCTCGGCATGTCCAGCTCTTATCCCAACAGGGCCAAAGTGCTCTCCAGGACACAAGCCCACATTTCTGTTCCAGCACAGGGAAGACAAAAAGCCAATTTCTATCCATCTTGATAAAAAACAAAACTTAAAATGTTCTAGGAAAGAAAGATATCTTTTCAAAGACTTTTTTAAGCATTTTCTTTAAATTTTCTAAGCAAAGCTTTAAAGCTGAGAAAATGAAGAATTTTGAAATTTTGATTATATAGAAGTTTTCAACCTCCACATGGTAAAAATACTATAAGGAAAGTAATAAGGTATTTGGGGAATAATAACCATACACACTTTAGAAGGGACAGATATTGTTATATGCAAGGCTTACTCCTACTGCACGGCACAGTGCACAGTGCATGGTCCTTTCCATCACCTAAACCATGACTTCAGTGAGCTGCATGGTGGGGCCCAGAGCCTTCTGTGTGGGTATGAATGGCCCTTTCATCAGCCCACCTACTATGTTAGAGCTAGATATCTGCATGCAGATTTCATTCACCCAATAACCAACACCACTAGGAGCTTACTAAACAGCCAAAGAATCACATGTTATTAAAACTGAAATATCTGAATTTCCTATCACAATCAGTTATTTAAATTACAAAACTTACTTTGTTTACTTATAGACAAAGGTGGGTTTTTACCTTTTCCTATTCTGACCTTATATCCTTGACAATAATTGCAGAAGGGAGGAGAGGCAACATGGTCTCAGGAACATGAGAACACTTAGGCACACCGAGGGTGTCACATCATGTCAAGGCTCTCTACAGAACATCCGTTGTCTTAATTGCCTGTACAGAAAGCCTTGCCTGATGGGGCCAATCAAACACTGGGGAGTGGTACCATCTGGTGTTGAAGTTGAGGTACTGCAAGCAAAATCAGCTACACCGATTTGGACAACTGCCCTGTAAGGTATGGACTAGGGGCAACCAAGCCTTGGTTTGCAGCTCACCCCACACCTCTGCTCCTGTCTTCAGCTATGTTAAGCCAAGCATAATAGTATTAGTGAAAGGATACAAAATACTTAAGTTCTCAAGGAGGATCCCAGTCTGGAGGAAGGAAAGGCTGTGCTCCCCAGCTCATTTACCAGAGCACAGAAATCCCGGCTAACACCCTTAAGCCATCATCCATGGGCTTATCTGCGTCTGTTTAAATTCTCAGCCTATGCTACTTACCAGGGCCCCTACTTTTTTCTTCTTTTAATATGCTATGTGTTGAGAAAGTACTTTATTTGTACCAAAATAATGTTTTTGTTTTTTTTTAAAGCTCTTGTAAGTACCCCTCTGAATTTTGGCTAAAAGGAATACATTGAGCATACTTCTTTCTCCTATTTCAACATGATTACCTCATCGCAATACCTACCTAGTACAGGAAAGTTAATGACAAGCTTTCAAGATTTCCCTCAGCCTAGCCCTCTCTCAGAGCTACTTGTTCCCTTTTCTGGCTTCTTCACGCATACATAACACAATTAGCCCACAGCTCTATATTAGACACACCCAAAAATTTCCAGGGACTTCACTTTTTTGTTCCTTGCCTTGCTTATCATAAACACATCTTACAGAAACCCCATCTTAGCTACTTTTTACTGAGTACCAACAAAATACCAAATACCAGACTGCATCACACACCTAGGGAGGAGTTAAGGCCACCATGAGAACATGGAGGAAGAGACACACTGAGACATCCTGCAGGAAAGATCTTATTCCAGCTCTTGAAACCGTTTTCTTCAGCTTAACCTCCTCTGCTGGAGCTGGGTGTGGTCCCATAGGCTTGGGCACTCCATCCTTCTCGAACAGCTCTTCTGGGAATTTCCTTATCTAACTGTAGAATTGAGTGACTAAAACCAATCTATGGAAGGAAAGATAATAAACATGCCATGCAGCTGGCACCGGATGGCAGCTATTAGTTCAGCTGCCTTTTCCCTTCACTGTCTTCACTGCCGAATCTAAATAGTTCTTTTAAGGTAAATTAGAAATCCTACAAGGGTTCCAGAGTCCCAGAGAGCTTCCAGTAGGTAAACATTTTAAGGTCACAAGGACAACCAAACTATCTCATAAGATTCGCCAGGTTCATTCTGCCAGCAGAAAACAATCAAAGTTTTAAAAACTATACCAGCATTAAAAATAACCACAGAGTTCCTAACTAGGTTAAGCCTGAACATTAAGAAAATCTCAGTGGACAGAGAGACTGTAAAAGGGATGGAAAGAATTGGAGGGGGGAATGGGAGGGTGGGGGGACTCATACAATAAACTAAATTAATAGTGAATTGACACCATAAAATCTTAGCTTTCATACAGTAATCTCCTGAGTAAGCTGTGGGCACTCCCTGGTAAGAGGGGTCATGAATAGAATGGGAGGAAGCCTAACTTCAAGAATAATTGCTCAGGTCTGCATCTCCCTGTCCCATTTATTGGTTCCTTCCCATACTGAGCTGTTGATCAAAGAGACTCATGAGGTCCCCAAAATGTGACAGACTTCTGTCAAAGCTCTTGAATGCCTGCTCAGGCCTAAGGTAAGACCCTATTACTAAAGAAATCAGAGTGTCAGCAAACAACACCAAGAAATCCTGCTAGATCCAGAATGGTAGCATGTGTAGCACTGGAAGGTGTTGCATGAGCTGCCAGGGGAAATTGGTCAATGATATTTGGAGAAAGCAGAGACCATTGATACACAATATAGACAGTTCTCACAAGAATGCTGAACACACAGCTATAAGGAAGAGACTAGCAAGTCAAGAAATGCTCATCTGTGCAATAATGGCACTAAACCTAGGAGGGTAATCAATGACTTAATGATTGGCTAAGATATCCACTTAGTGACAAGGAACCCTTAACTGGAACTGGGATCCATGGCAAAATCCTATGGAGACCAAGAACCCAGGCTCCTAGGAGAAATTCCTACTACCAGAGAGCTAAGGAGAGACCACACCCATTAGAATCTAGACAAAATAGCAATGTTGTCTCATTTAATCTATATTGATCTCACTCTCCGATGAAGATTCTGTTTCTATTGTTCAGAAGGCAGTGAGAGACCTGGAGACAATCCAATTTTTGACACTGGATGATGGCTGACATCCTGGCATGAGACAAACCACACCTGGCCTTGACACAGGGCCCAAATGAAACCTACCAATAACAACAGCAAGTCTGATAACCCATGAAAGGTCAATGGAGACAGACACCAATGATACCCATCACAACCCAGGGCAAAGGTCGAGAGATACTTAAGATCTCAACAATAAAGCAGACTTAAAATTCACCCACCATGACTCAGGGAACTGAGCAGAAGAGGGGCAGCAGAAAGAATGTAAGAGCCATGGTGGGGGAGAATATCCAGAGACATTGCCCCCCCTCAGCAACAATATACAAGGGGGAAGAAAAAAAAAACAAAACGAAAAACTGGCTACCTCAGCAGTTCATACACCCTATCCTACGGACAGATCCAGAATGTGCACTAAGCAAGTACCCCAGTGCATAGGGGACAAATAGGAGGGAAACAGGGACACATTCACAAGATTTGCTCATACAATGTATAAACTTATTCATAATGAAGATATTTTTTAAAAGTTCTAATGTGTATTAGAATTTGCTGGGTATTATCTAAGTTCTAATCCCCAGCTCTGCCATTATAAGCCGATATCTCTCTGCTTGCAAATGAATGAATAAAAATATTTTTTTAAAAAGATAGTAAAGTAAATGTGATTTTAAATACCTTACACATATGAGGTTGTCACTAAATAAGTGTGTAAGTGGTGATAAAATAATTAGAAACCTCAGAAAAATTAATTAGCTTCTATCCTATTCTCACAGTATATAAAATGAAGGTAGAACATAAATCTAAATGAAAAGGCCACTTTAAATAAACAAATCAAAAAACCTGTAAAGCTACTAGAATATTCAATGGAGAGATTTATAATTTGGAGAAAGCAAAGATTTCTCAGAAAAAAAGACAACACTCGCCAAACCCTTTAAAAAACAGTAAGTTCTACTTCATAAAAATTAAAGCCTGTGTTTTAATGCAGGCATCATTCTCCACAGAAACTACACTGCAGATCCCATTTATGCAGCACCTGAAAAGACAAACTTTTAGAAGTGGAGAATGGGGTCCTAATTGCCTGGAGGAGAGGAGTGAAGAGGTGGTGGCTATGGTTACGTAAAGGTAGCAGAAGGAGGCTTGTGTGAGGGAACTGCTCAGAAGTAAGGCTGTGGTGGTGGACGTGTGAAACTACATGCATCCACTACATGTATATAACTAAACACATCACAGACACAAATTAGTACAAGTAAAAAAACTATATTTAGGGTCTGAGGAGATAGCTCAGACAATAAAATGTTTACCTCACAAGTTTAATCCCCAGAACCCTAATGAAAAAGCTCGGAGCACTGGTGCTTGTGCCATCAGTGCTCAGGAAGCAGGGTGGGTGACCCAGGGGCTTGCTGGCCAGCCAGTCGATCTAACTGGTGAGCTCCAGGCCACTAAGAGACCCTGTTGCAATGAAGGTGAACAGTGTTCTTGTGGATGATATTTAATGATGTCCTCTGGTCTCCACAGGCACATGAACACATGCACACAAACATCCATACACATCTTAGGGCTACAGAGGTGGCTCAGCAGTTAAAGATGCTTGCTTGCAAAGTCAGATGGTCTAGGTTTGATTCCCCAATACCCACATAGATCCAGATGCAAAGTGGCACATGTGTCTGGAGTTCATTTGCAGTATCAAGAGGCTCTGATGTGCCCATGCTCGGTCATGTTCTCTCTCTCTCTCTCTCTCTCTCTCTCTCTCTCTCACACACACACACACACACACACACACACACACACACACACACACACACACACAAACAAATAATTTAAAAACATACGACCAGAGGAAGTCAAGATATGTGTATTGTACTGAATGCATAAACTCAAGTGAGAAAAATAGTATGGGCAGTATTCCTGCATGCAAAACTTGTGAAATTGATACTTCAATTCCTATACCTGGGTGGGGACAGATGTATAATAGATCAGGTGTGAAGCACATAGAATATAATACAAAATCCATCATCTATGCATGACCCTACCTTCCTGACAAACCTCACGCCCTGCCCCCCAAATCTCCACTTAAATAAGAATATACAGTAGTGTATATTCTTGGTATTTACAAGGCCCTAGGTTTGATCTCCAGCTTCTCAACAAATAAATGTTAAACTACCATCAAACCAAACATTTGCAATTTTTTAAATTGTCATGTTACTTCATATACTGTATTAACCTATTAAGTACAACTCATAAGAACTGGTAAGTACCACTTATCTTTAAATACTTATGGTTAATAAAATCTCTGTGGTCGTCGGCTCACGCAGCTGGGATGAACCTCCAAAACAGGCACAGTTTATGGCAGGAAAGGATTTAATGAAGCTCAGATCAGTTCCATAATGGTGAAAGAGGCTAGCACCCTTTCACAGGTCCAAGCAAAGAGAGAGACCAGCACCAGTGCCACACACACACACACACACACACACACACACACAAAAAAAAAAAAAAAAAAAAAAAACCAAGCAAACAAACTGTAGGGAACTCCACAGAGCTCACACTGCTCTCTGTGTATCTATGGCTGGAATTCCAGATCCCCCCAGAAACACCTTAGGGCTGGAGGCTAGGATTCACCCAAGGTGACACCTCCTTCATCCAGGGTGCTGGAAAAAAAAGCTCTTAATAAGCTCCTGAATCTATTGGGGGACATGCATTCACACTGCCACAATCTCCCATAGATATAGATATAGATATATTTCCCTGCCCTTCCCAAGATCCCACATGAAGGAAAGAAAACAGCAACTTATTAAGTATTTAGTATGTTAAACCTTTTTACATATTACCTCTACTGCCAGAATTAAAAGTTTACCAGTTAGTGGCTATTGGTAGGCTGATAACATTAGCCACCTGATAGCTAGAAGGGATGACAATGGAGCTGAAAATCTAACAAATTTACCACAGGTTAGGATTCTCGTGTTAACTAGTTGCTCAACATTTAAATAAAAAAGTAAATCTATCTAGATGTCCTTTTGGACACTTACCTCCATTCTTTTTTGCCCTGTGGTTGAAACAACCCTTGAAGCTCTACCACAAAGTCTTCATGCAATAAACAATGAGAAACAGGGAGACTAGAGGAAAAAGAAAAAAAAATACTCTGTTTTAGGAGACAGGGAATAAAGGTCACCATCCTAAAATCAAATCCAAACTATGAATTAACTATTTATTTTGAGACAAAGTTTCACTATGTAGCCCTTGGCTGGCCTGAAATTCACCACTGGTCTCTCTCCTAAGCACTAGGATTACAGGTGTGAGCCTCTGTGTGGTCTGTCCCACACATCACTCTATTTATGTGCTTTCCTGTGAAGAAGGGTCCATAGCTTCCATCTTTTCCCACTTTCTAAAAGAAAACATGACAGTAAATTTCCTTGATGACTCAAGTTTTAAAAGGCACATGCTATATGACTTCTACATTGTGGCACCTCAAAGACTAGCCTAAGGCTGGCTAAGGCCCTTAGTGAACTCTCCTCAGGGTCCTCCTCTCCCCTTTATCCTTTAATACAGCTGAAGAGTTGTACTAGGTATTATTTGCATCCCTACCTCTAAAAATATCCTACTAATTTGCTTCTTGCTTGGCATAAATTTTTTAACTATTTTTTTCCCAACATATGTACAATATGAGCATCAAGTTTGAGTGATGGTCTAAAGCACTCTAAGACTAGTGAAAGGTTTTTTTTTCCACGTGTAGTCTGCTTATGAAACATTCCAAATGACTGTCCTCAAGTGAAAGTATTATTATATTATGGAGCTAGTCTCTATAGCAGTACACTTGCATAAATGGTATTCCTGTATGAATGTTTCTCTTACTCTAAACCACCATTGGTGTATAATCCCTGTATACATGAACATGCATGTGCCCTTTGAACTTTGAACTGGATATGGCATCTCTGAGGCTCAATATGTTTACCAAAAAATAGTCAACTCTGATATAAAATGTTGAATTAGATAGCTCAAGTATTTCCAGTCGGTTCCTTTCATTCGACTCTGCTCTACTCAAAATCATTTAGACTGGATCCCAAGTCCTGCCTTCCTTTCAAATTAAAAAAAAAAAAAGTTAGTGAGCTGAGAATATTTTCTACAAAATTCATTTTCCAGTCCGAAAAAGATGCAGTCTTTCATTTAGATGCAAAAACAAAACAGACACAAATAAGAGAATCATGTTAGTGAACATGGTGAAAAGATACTTTACTTTTCTAGTACCAACATCCATTATATATTTACGATTTTGAAAAAAAAATAGCTGCTCTAGGAAGCTAGGCTTCATAGAAGAGCAAGAAGAAATGTTGAAAGGGTGCAACTGTTTCAGATTCAGTTGGAGAATAGTTGGTCTGAAACAGTAAACTTCAGAGGATATGAATTTGTTAACCTAAGTAACTGAACCACATCTCCCGTGTTTCTGCGGATCATCCACTTTCACACGTCTCCCGTGTTTCTGAGGATCATCCGCCTACAGTAACTGACCCACGTCTCCCGTGTTTCTGCGGATCATCCACCTCCTCGCAGGAAGCCCAGGGACAACCTACCCGGAGGCTCGCACGAAGCCGCACGCGTCCTCGCGGCACACGTAGAAGCTCCGGCCTTTATTCGGACCCTCGCGGACGCCGGTCTTTAAAAGACAGCAGGTCCCTGGGGAGAAGGAAGGCAGGATCAGCCCCGGTCCCTGGCGGACGGACGGACGGACGGACGGCGGGCGGGGAGGGAAACGCGGACACGCGGGACGCGAGGCCTTACCGTGCTCGGGACACCGTACAGCTTCCATGGTGCTGTGGAGAGCCAGGGCCGCTCCAACCTGCTTCCGGCTTCTGCCCCGCCCCTCTCCCTGCGTCAGCCAATCACCTT
>PVHP010026906.1:0-24289 GCA_004024765.1 Zapus hudsonius | reverse complement strand
CCGATGGCCATTTTTCAAAAACAAAACTGTGTTGCAAATCCAATGACCCTCTCTTTCTAACCAATCTCCATTCCACAGAACCAGGTGGGCTACCAACTTGTTAATCCAGGGGGGATCAAAGCATTCAGGCCCCTTACTTCAAAAGTCCACATTCTTCCTGTTGTTTCAATGCAGACCAGCTGGCCCAATCTCAATGGTTGTAATCTCTCAAACAATGCAGGTGAACGGGCAGCAGTTTCGACCCAAAGATCTTCTTTCTGTGCCATCTCCATCTGCTCCCACCAGTCCATCTTTATGTAAAACAACCCTGCACTGATTTCCAGGACACAGGCAGACAGAACACAGCAAGCCTTTCACACAAACTGCTTCTGGCACAGTCCTGATAAAGTTCTTTCTCCCCCTCGTAAGCCAAACCTCACAGTCCATAGTTCTCATTACATTCAGGTCTTTCAGCTCTGACCAGAATGATCCAATACGCTGTACTTACAGCACTGCAAGGCACCTCTTAGGACAAGGAGTTCAAATCCTTCCACATTCCTCCTGTAGATCACTTCCAGAAGACCAAAGCCACAAGATCAGGGTTCTAGCAGCAACAGACGACTCCACATCCTGGTACCAAAACTGTTGGGGTCATCATTCTAGTTGCTGCGCAGAAAGAACCCAAACAAAAGCGGCTTGTAGAGGAATGGGTTTATTTGGCTTACGGACTCGAGGGGAGACTCCATCCTGGCAGGGAAAACGATGGCATGAGCAGAGGGCTGGACATCACCTCTGCCACAGAACTGCAAACAGCGGCAGGAAGGTGTGCCAAACACTGGCAAGGGGAAGCTGGCTTATAACCCCATAAGCCTGCCCCCAACAACACAGCTCCATCGAGGTTGTAAAACCCAAACTGCCATCAGCTGAGGATCGATCTATCAGAACACATTCAATTGTTTGTGGGGGACACCTGTATCAAACCATGACATGTCATTTGCTCAGAAGTATGTCACAGCTTTTTATTTATTATCTTTGGAGGGAGGGAAATGTTTTAGTTATCACTAAGAAATCACTTTTACCTTCTCTCTCATGCCACATCTTACCAGACTATAGGCCCATCGTTGCTTACATAATCAAGAGGAATAGATTGTGTAGGTGTCTGTTTCACACATTTCATATCCTTTGACCACAGAAGTGGAAATCCTCTGAGATCAAAAGTTTGTAAAGAAGCTCTGAAAGTGACAGTTCACAGAGCTAGTGGGCAGTGGAGTTTCCTGAGGCCAGAACCAGCCTGCTGTCCACCACCTTCTTAGATCTCAGGTCACTCATACTAGTGGTTTTTAACTTGCAGAGTTTAAGTAAATTTTAAATTCCCTCAAATATTCCACACACTTTGGTTATTAGGTCAATGAACATCTCAGAATGACACAGCCATGCTCTCTCCTCCTGTCCTTTATTCCTAAAATAACCTAGAACTCTTGATCTTCCTGCCTCAGCCTTCTGAATGCTAGGATTACAGGCATGTGCTAGTATGCCTGACTTGATTCATTCTTTGAATGCAAGAATTAATTTTTAGACAGATGTGTTCAAACTTTATGGCCACTCTGGTATAGTTCCTAATACAAATCTTTCATGATTCTCCCTGGAGAGCAATGACATGGGGCCTGAAGTGTGGCTTCTTGTCATAATTCCAGTGGTGTAACCACCAGTTTTATTATAATTACCACCATTACCACTTTAGTACTGACTGTTTTTATATACCAATTATTAGGTATTTTAAACTTATTATCTCATTTATTCTTCATGAAAGTTCTTTTAGGTGTTACTATTGTCTCCTTGTAAGAAAGACAGAGCCTGAGCACAGTAAGTTAAGGGACAGCCAGAAAAACACAGTAGTAGGTAGAAGAGAGGGATTCTAACAGAGAAGGTAAGTCTCTCTAGAATCTAATGTGTGTGAAGTGTTGCCCTCATTTAATGTACGTGAAGTGTTGCCAAATAATGTTCTCTGGAACTCATTGATGTCTGACATAAGAGAGAGGGCCAAAATGATTAGAAGTCATAATCCTTTCCTCTCTGAAATAGGATAGATTTCTATTCAAAACTGACATACATGGTCTTTCCCAGCTTAAATTCTAAAATGACATAATCAAGTATTTCAGAGAAATAAATGTTGCAGGAGGGGCCACCAGATAATCGACAGTGGAACAAAATTATTCTCTTTAATGAACAGTATGCATCATTCCTTGTTCCCAGTTCCTAGCATCGGGTATCACAGCCAAGAGGTGGAAGAGCCAATCACATCTGTCTTAATGAGAGAACAACACTCCATTTGCCTGTTTCCAATGGAGACTCCCAAGCTGTCTCCATCTTCAGACTCCCCTCACAACACCCATACTTGGGAAGGAAAGGAGTCAGACATGTCAGCTTGTCCAAGGAGGCAGCTGCCTTTCACAAGCTGCATTTGTCTTATTAAGTATAATCAGGCATGACTCAGCACCTCCATCAAATGTCTGGGCAGGAGAACATTTCATGCTGGTAGAAAATCACCTGAAGCAGAACAATGGAAGACTGTGAAGGTAGACAATTAGAGCCAGGCTGCTTATTACTCAAAACCAAATCATCCCTTCCCTAGTGCAGTCAAGACGGAAAAAATCAGTCAGTAGAGAAACAGGAATGCCTTTGCTTAGACACATCAAATCATCCTGTCACCTCCAGTTACAACTGTGAGCCACTCAGACACCTCTTCTGTCTCAGTCACAAAACAAGGTGAACTGTGGGTTATGTCATGTCCTTCAATCAATGAACCCTCAGGGAGAACCTACCACATCTGACAGTTTATACTGGGGAAAAAAGAAATAAGAAACACACACACACGCACACACACATACACACACACACACACACACACACACACACACACACACACACACACACCATTGTTCTCACAGATCTCACTGCCTAGCAAAAACTGAAAAGTTAGACAAATGTTCACAGGGCAAAGTAACATCAGGCAAATGATAAAAAGAAACAAGTCTGCTGTAGGTCCTGAGAAGGCAGAAGGAGCTATTAAACATGACTGTGAGTCAGGGAGAATTCAAGGGGGGCTTCACAGAAGAGATGACATCAGACTTAAGCCTGAAAGATGACAGAATGTGCACTGGCAGATATCAGGAAAGGAGTCCAGGCTGGCCAATCCATTAGGCAATGGAATTGGGTAGTAATGCTCAGTCATGGTTACACAGTGTCATAGAACTGAAACTCACAGGTGAGAATTGAAGTGCAATGCAACACGTATTAACCATGAGCAGAGGTAAAACATGGACTGGGAAATATGTTTGCACCATGAGCTTTTCTAACAGGTGTAGGTATGTTATGTGTGAAGAATGCAGGGAATGAGTTCATGTACATGTTATCATTGTTTCTATGTATATAAAGTACAAAGGAAGGGAAGAGTCAGTACAACAACCTGGGTAGAGAACATATAGAGAAGGCTAAAGGCTTCTGAGGGACACTCTTGGTCTGCATTTAATATGGGGAACAGGAATTTACCTAGAGGAAGAGACTGTATTGCCTAGGTGCACTTCTGTATCATCTTCCAACCCCCAGAAGCGTCAGTGATAACTCAAGAGACAGTTAACTTATTACAATATTGCACCTATTTTTTATCTGTGTGTAATGTGTGAATATGTCTATATATATGTTCATGTGTGAGAGTGTGGGTTTGTGCATATCCCAGATACATAGGTACAGCTCAGAGGATAGCTTTCAGGTATAGGTCCTCACCTTCCTCTTCATTTTGAGGCAACGTCTTTCATTCTCATTGTTGGTCTCCACTGCATGCAACAGACAGGCACCTGGAAATCCCCTTGCCAGCCTTTCTTCTCTTTCAGTGTGCCTGCAGAGCAGGAGCCACCATGTCTTTATGTACCAATGAGATATCACCCCTGAAACCTAATCATCATAGGGTTTTCCTTTCTATTTGTGTTTCTATAATTTCTCTCAAGATATTTTACAACTAGAAGCTTCAATGAACAACATGCTTGGTAGGTAACATAGCTTCCTTTCTGCACAATCCTATGATACTCAGATCTTACCCACATCAGTTACAGATATCTGAACACCCAGATTATAGTCCTGGGTACCTAAAGGTCCCTTCTTAAGATGAAAATCATCTGTTTTTATTTTCATTTTCAGAAATGCTACTCAGACTAAGAAAGATTTGAAGTGGTATAAACAAGCTGAGTAGAGCAAAGAATAGAGCCGGGCATGGTGGCACACGCCTTTAATCCCAGCACTTGGGAAGCAGAAGTAGGAGGATCACCCTGAGGTCAAGGCCAGCCCGAGACCTTACAGTGAATTCCGGGTCAGCCTGGGCTAGAGCAAGACCCTCCCTCAAAAACAACAACAAAAAATAGAGAATATCCAATAATGGACACCGAGTAGGACTTTAAAAACTAGCAAAATAACAGGAGCAAACTATTAACAAATACTTTATATGATAAAGGATTTATGTACAGAATATGTAAAGAACTCTCAAAATTCAGTAAGAGTAAAAAACAAAATACAGAGGAAAATGATTTCAATAAACACTACTATGAAGAATATATACACAGACAAGAATATATGATGCCCAAATTATTAGTCATTAGACATGTGTAAGTTTAAATCATACAAGTAACCACTAAGCAACCATCAGCAACTAATATTTTAAAGCATTTAAGTGTAGGTGATGTATGCAGCAGCTGGGACTTTCATTCGCTGAAGATGGGATGCAAACTGGGGGACAGTCATGTGAGAAAGGCGTTCAGCAAATTTAATCAAGTTAAAGACACTTATCACATGACCTGAAATTTGATCAAGTTAAAGACATCTATAACATGACCTGATGGTTTCAGTAACAGACCATTCATTACTCAAGAGAAATGAAAACTTCTGTTCAGACATAGCTGAGCCTGATTCATAGGATCCAGAACTATGAAACCCTTAAATGTCCTTCAATTGCTGAATGCTTATTATTTGTGTTAAAACTACACAAGGAAATATTGCTCAACAATAAGAATTGAATTTCTCACATATGCAGCGATGTGGCTATGCCCTCAATGTTTGATGATAATGAAAATGAAACCAGTATGAATACACTTACTGGAGAATATGGAAATGGCAGAATTATTGGAACAGAGAGTCGATCATCAATTGCTAGGAACTGGAGAGAGGGGAGGGCTGAGCTCTCAGTGACAGCATAAAAGTATATAGAGGGAATAATGAAAACTTCATGTACCTTAATTGCAGTCATTATATATGGCTATGTGCACTTGTCAAAATTCCTAGATTCCAAATTCCAAAACTTAAAATAGATAGAAAAGAGAATGAATAAGAATTAAATAGAATATAAAATACATTTCCTGTCTTTTGATTAAAAGCTTGACTTTAATTGTAGCAACTGGAAAAAAAGTAATGAATGATTTTTTTTTCATGGGCTATTTTTCAATGCCTTTCTCAACAATCTCCAAGAAGTCAGGCCACACTCATCATTTAAAGCTTCAAATGGAACCTGCACTTCTGGACAAAGCTGCCTGCTCTCAGTTTGAAGCAATTTCTCTCACTCCAAAACCATTGTAGCATTTTCCCTGGACCTCTGTTGTGACACTAAACACTTTCTAACTTGTGTAATTGTTATTTTGAGACTTTGGCTGATCCCCAGATAAATTGTGAACTCTCAGTCAGAGCTGGTGAGCTGCTCACTCTTCATGGTCCCCAGCACATTCTAGTAGGTAAGGTGTGTTTCTACATAGGGTGGGCTGAGGAAGTTCACAGAGAAAACAGAGAGCATCACTGCATCGAAATGGAAGGCTTTGCCAAGTAGAACTCCCTGATATGTCTGCCATGCATTCCCATACAAAATAACCTCCTGACTGGTTAAAGAAGGAAAATTCTGCCATTTCTTACATCCATGAATTCATTCATTGTGCATTTACTTAACTGTAGAACCTTCTGCTGGATTCTAAAGGTGAAGAAAACTGTGCCTGTCCCTAGAAAGCTTTCATTCCAGAGAAGGAACAATTTAAAATAGCTAATTAACTAAGTAATGAAGTACTTACCTAACTAATAACTAACCGCTTCTTGAATGGGTACCATGAAAAAGAAGTCGAGTCATATGAAAGGCTATGTAAGGAGGCTCTCATTTACCCTGGACTCTGTTCTTGCAGAGGAATGGGATATATTCTGAGGCTTTTGAGTATGGTGTTACAGAGTGAAACGTGAGGGGAAAAGTTTAGAGGACAGAATTAAGCTATGGAACTAACTATGCTAAGGAAGAACCCAAAGCTTAAAGGAAACAGTGTTTGCAGATATCTCAATGCATCCTAAGAAGCTTCATTGTAAAAACGCAAGTGACATGTGAAGACATTGAAACAGCATGTGGGAAATGAACCCGTACCATTGGGACCACTGAAAGACCATGGAAGCTAACTGTAAGCGTGATAGAATTCTTCCAGTATTTCCATCTGATCTAACCTCCCATTATAAACAGATGACTACTTGGCTGGATGGGTTGGAGGGAGGAGTGAAGCAGTAACAGCTAGATAAGAGGCAACAGCAGAAAGGCTGGTATGGTGCCGCTAGGCATGGTCAGAGTAGCTAAGACAGACTGGTGAAAAGAGGGAAGGAACAGTAAGGTGACTTGGTTCAGAAGCTCTTGAACTTCAATATGAGAATTCCAGTTAGATTCAGAAAGAACTGAAGACCAGATGTGGAAACACAGATGCAGAGAGGTTACAAAGCTTGCCCAACATCATTTAGCCGATTAACAAGAGAGTTGAACATGATATCAAGACATCTGTTGCTCACTGTTATTCCTCATTTACATTTTTAGACACTAAATTTGACCTCCATTTTGTTCTTCATCTTTAAAGCAAACACCATAAAAAGTGACTGTGCCATCTAAGGCCTTCGTGAAATAACAAAGTCCAAAAAGCATTTAGACAGAAAACAAGTAAGTTTAAGTATTGTTGAATCAAGAAAAGAGGGGCTGAGGAGATGGCTTGCCATACAATCATGAGGTCCCATGCTCAGATCCCCAGCACGAGGACATGGTGGCCCACCTATGACACCAGTGTTCAGAAGACAGAGAGAAAGGATTCCAGGGACCAGCTGTCAGCTATACTAGCAGAAGTGGAGAGCTCTGTTTTCAGTGAGAACCTTTCTCAAATAAGGTGGGGAGTGATCAGGGAAGACTTTTGACATTTACCCGTGCTCTCCACAAGCACACACATATGAACCCACATACGTGCAAATTCGAGTATATCCATGCAAGCATACCACATATATCCATATGTAAAAATAAAGGAAAAAGAACCATTCTTGTTCACCATTTCCCAAGTTTATTAAACTCCTGGTTCATGGAAATTCCTCAATAAATCATTATTAAATAAATGAATAGATAGATGTCCTTTTACAATTACATAAAAAAATCACAATAAAAAAATAACATGCCTGTACTAATTCGTAGTCCAGTAGACCAAATTGAGTGGCAAAGAGCCATGACTGGTTTGAACCAGAAACTGGTTTCTAGCAAATGGGTTAGAACACACTGCTAGTTACTTTCCTTAAGGTTCTAAGAACACTGATAAATAGCTAAGCATTTAAGATTAGTGAAAGTACATTAGTCACACTTGGAAATACATATTCTTATAGGCAGGCATCCACCGACCAGTGCAAATATATCAAGGGGAATCTCAATGCAAGGGAGCAGTTGGTGCTGACTTTTCTATCAAATGTAAGCACCAGATTCCAGGCTCGCTTCACTAAGTTTCTGCTTCTTTTGCTGGGTAGAGAAAAAAATTCATATACATTACCTCATGAGATCTACATAAGAACTCTGCCTGATAATCAAAACCAGTATCCCACTCTAGATTCTACTGATAAGGACACTGAGTCTCAGGAAAATGTCATCATTTGGAAACCGGGATCTTTTCACTCTGCATATAAATATTGTGAATTACCAGAGCACTTTTGGACCCAGGATTTTTTCTGAGTTACTATAGAACTGAGGGTTTTTTGTTTTGTTTTGTTTTTATTTATTTGAATTGGAAAGGGCATACCAGGTTCTCTTGCTACTACAAATAAACACCCATTCGGCTTTCCATGGGCGGCTGGAGAATTGAGCCTGTGCCACTGCAAGAAGTATGTTTCAGTCAGCTTCCCAGCCCCGGCATGGAGATCTGATATTGCCAGGCTAGTCAGAAAGGAAACATTCGGATATCTCTACTCCTAGGATGATCTCTAAATTCATGATCTCCGGTTCCTCCTCTTCTTCATCCCACTTTATTGAACTATGATTGACATGCAAAAGTGATGCACATTTGACAGATATAATTTGATGAATTTGGAGCTAAGTAAATAACCATGCAACTATTATGATCTTTTCCCTAAACATTTCTGTCACCACAAGTTTCTTCCTATCATCAAGGTGTCATTATTTTTATTTTTTTTTCATAATGACAGAGACATAAGACCTGCCCCATTGGCAAATCTTTAGGTGTAAAACAGTCTGGTTAATTAACCTATACTGATCTCACTCTCTGATGGGAGATTCTGTTTGTATTTTTCAGATGGCAGAGAGAGATCTATGGATCCTCCAACCCTACCAACCAGCCACAGGCCAATAGCTGACATCCTGGCAAGAGATGAATCACACCAGACCTACTGTGGAGGATCCACATGGAACCCCACAAAGAATGGTGGGATAAGCAAGAGACCCACAACCACAGCCAGTCAGTCTGAAAAGATGGAGCAATCTTCTAAATATCCATCCCATTCTGAATATCCATCTACAGGAAGTGTCATCAGGATCTCAAAGAGACATCTGCACTCCTCTCATGCACACTGCATCTGTACTCACTACAGTGAAAACACAGACTTTCCCAATATCAGTCTCTTAATTTCTGATGTAATGCATTCTACCCTAAGGAGTAAAGCTGTGTACCAAGCCCAACCTGAATTTAACCTGCTGTTTTAGTACTTAAAAACAAAGTGCAAAAAAAAAAAGTGCATTTAACATCATCAACAACAAAAAAAAGCAAAGTAAGGTCTATCGTGCCTGTAATTCAGACCCTCAGGAAGCTAAGGAGAGAGGATTGCAGTGAGTTTGAGACCAGCTTCGGAAGCATAGGAATTTCCAAACCTCCCTGGAATACAGAGCAAGATCATATTTCAAAGGGAAAAATGTATTGACAATGTTGCAGTGACCTTAGCAAAGAGAATGACAGTTGTCTGCAATGCTGCAGGTGGAGTACCAAGTCTTGGTGAGTCTCTGCCTGGAAATGACACCAAGAGAAAGAGAAGGTAATCTCCACTGAAACTGTATCCTGGCTCAGCAATGCCCTTCTGCATATATATTCAAGAGAAATGAAAACGTATGTCTACCCCAAAGCCTTTATAAATGCTCATGGCAGTACTACTCATAACCCTCCCCCCAAACGGAAGAAATCTAAATGTCTATTGATGATGAATGGATAAGCAACAGAATATTATCTGTCAATAAAAAGTTATGAAATATTCTTTTATCTTAGAAACATTTCATTAGATGAAAATGTGCTAAATAAACCAATCACAAAAAAAACCACATACACTATGTTTCCATTCATAGGAAATTTCTAGAAAAGGCAAATCTATAGAGATAGAAATGAGATTTGTGGTTGATTAGGGCCGAGGAGAAAAATTGGATGAATATTGGCACCTTATAGATACAAGGTTTCTTATGGTGATGAATATTCTGAACTTAGATGATGCTAAGAACTGAAAGCCTAGAATGATCGGTTTATTGTTTGCAGCACATGGAGTCACTGAGAAAATACAAAGGCAGAGGAGGCCTGAGTAGCAGAAAGTAGGGAGTCCCATGGGCCTGAAGGAAAAAGAATAAAGGATTTGGGAGTATAAGACAAGGACAAAAGTTTTGTTCTCTTACTTAAAAATAATTTTTATTCCTATATGAGAGAGAGAGAGAGGGTATGGGTACATGCCTGGGCCTCTTGCCACTATAGATGGATTCTAGGTGAATGTATCACTCTGGGCATCTGGCTCTACATGGATACTGGGGAATCAAACCCTGATCAACAGGCTCTGCAAGCAACTGCCTTTAACCACTGAGCCATTTCCTCAACCCTTGTTCTCTTACTTCCTCTCTGTGTTCCAATGACTGAATAATAGAATCTCTTCAAGTCTATACTTCCTCATTGGTGACACAGTCCAATGCTGTCCTTTTCTATTATTAACTACTATGGTGATTAGTGAACTTGAAATAATGGGAATGTCTCTAGCATATAGTGGAGACCTACTGCTACAAATGTTGCCTGCATGGAAATATGCTGGAATTCTGACAGAAAAAAAGGGGGAAGTACTCATTTGTTTAGTTTATGCATAATCAATGCTACTGAAATTGAAATCTCCACAGTTGGCTGAGCACACTCTGCAGTACTGACTTCGTGTCTAAAAAGCACAAAACCAAAAATCAAACCAAACAAACAAGAGCCAAAAGCTGCCTGTGATGACCTGGCACCCCACATCAGCAAATTTTGATGATAGAATAATGTGGACTCACTGATGGCAATCTCCAGTGTTTGTGCAGTGAAAATTCCTTCTTCTTGAGCTTATATATCTAACCAATACACAAATGCTCAGAGTTTATAATGCTAGAAACTCAATAGCAATATTTTCCCTCACATAGCAACTAACACAGTCATCTACCAAGATCATTGCATGAATACTGAAATCATCTCTGGGCTAGGAAGTTCTTAGCATGCCAACTCACAGGCAGAAACAATAAGCCAGTGAGCAAACAATCATCACAGCTGTCCCCTGCTCACCAGGACATGCAGATGATCATCCTTTTCTACTTCCAAAAGCTAAGCTCTTCTGTATTTCTAACTATAAACATCATAGAGCTGTAATATATTAGGAAAATAAGCAAAATTATTTGAAAAAGGGAAATAATCACAAATACACAAATACAATTCCTGTTTCAAGAGATAACCAGCACGAGGATTTGAGGGCATATTCTACCAAAGGGTTTCTGCATGTGTGCTGCTTTCAGGGTAAATTGTCCCACATAGCCTCATGTGTTTCTAATTAAGTTGGAGACTTGCTGGAGGAGGTGTGTCACTGGGAGCAGACTTTAGGGCTTTATCTTCCAGCTCCAATACTTTTAGCTTGCTTTTATACTTCCTCCCTGCTGAGATGACAATGTGACCCCTGCTGTCTGCTCTTCTGGTGCTTTCTTTATCAAGACAGAAACTCCCACTTAAAACTGTAAGCTGAAAAACAAACCATTCCCTTCCATTGACTATTTCTGGTTAGTTTTTTTTTTTTATAACCCCAGCCTCAAGAAGGTAACTTGTACAGCTTGTATACACATATACACACTTATGTTTGCCTCAGGCACCTACTGTGCTGGGCTAAGAAACCAAATGGGATGATTGGAGGGAGTTAACTGATAACATGTATTATCAATTGCCATGAAATAAATAACTTTCCTAGAAGGTTATTTTAAAACACCAATAACTTGATGACTGGCTCAAAAAAAATTCCCCAAAGTTGAAGAACTGACATACAGTTCTGGCTCTGGCAAACACGTGTCACAGATTGTAAAGTTTTCAATCCAGGAGAAATAGTTACATTAAAAAAAAATGACTGATAATTGAGTAAAAGAAGGGGAGGAGGGTTAATCAAAACTCAAGAGGTTTAGAATAAGCCATATGGAAACCTACTTCTTTGGATAATGGCACACTCAAAGCCATAGATTGTTACTAGAAAAAATTCAGTGCCAGAGATGGGATACCTTCCAGTGAATTGTTGGCCAGGGAAGTTCTTAGACCCCCCAAACATTACAGACCATTGCTTAGGCTCTTGGTTGCTCACCAGAATGAGATGGTAAGACCCTATTGCTGAAGACCACACAGTCCTGGGATGCAGGCCATTGAGAAATCAACCTGTAACTGAGCTGGAAACCTGCCTGTTAACCAGCTGACTGAAAGCTGGAAAAAGCTATGGTTACATGCAGCCCTGTGAGAGAGAAAGTCATCAATGGTGGTGAACAGCAGTGACCCTTGAAAGCCTCAAGACTGGACAGTCAGGCCAAATGTGCCAACTGGGGCAATAGTAGCACATCTCTTGTGGGGGAAACCAGTTGCTCTCTAGTTGGACTCAAGGCCCGCTCCACAGGAAGAAATACATGCCTGGTACTAAAAGACCTAGTCAAATATGCCTATGGCAGGGGATGTCGTGAGCCCTAGGGGAGTAATGCCTGCTGTTTTCTGATTATATATTATGCCCACCAAACTGTCTTATAAGCACTTTTTAAAAATGTGCATACCCATATATTAATGCTACTCTCACTTTTATCTAGAGAAGCTTCTCTTTTTCACATGGTGGTGACCACTGGGATAACTCAAAAGAACCCTCAGTGCTTAAAAAAAGTGACAGTGGAATATTCAGCACTGGGACATCTCTATCACACTTCCCAAGGTTCAGGGTCTATTGCAGAAGAGGTGGTGGAAAGATTGTAAGAGCCAAAGGGAATGCTCTGCTTACAATATAAACTTCCAGACCAAAAATGGCCATGATAATCATGACTTTGCAGTGCCTGAAATATCTACACAAAATGAGAGGAAACAATGATGCCACAGAAACAAAACAGAGACTAATTAAGAGGGGGAGGAGATATGAGGGAGGGTGGGAAGGGAATCATAATGACTATTGCCTATAATTATGGAACCTATCAATAAAAAGTTTAAAATGCAATGAATGACACAACAAATTTCAGTGGATATTATATTCTTGATAGTTTTAGTTATTATACTTCATCTAGCAATTTAGTGGGTCAAGGAATATTTCCATTGTTTCCAATGTTATATCTCATATCCATGCTAAGGAAACCTCACTGTGAGGGGGGAAAAAACTTTTTTGATTATTTTCTTCTTGGAAGATTCATTTCAAGGTTAAATGGAGGAATTCTGAAGATCACTTTGAAATAAGTACTAAAGTGACCTCCACACAGCATTTTCAGTCATCTTCTCAGCGATTTCATGCACCTTGTGGTCTTTAAATCACCACATCCTCACCACACAGGCGGCGGAGGACTGTTCTCATTAACGTATGCCAAGCTGATGAGTAAAAAAACCCATCTTATCATAACTCTCATTTTGATTTTCAATTAAGTTAAAAATTAATTTTAGTATGATTAACTTGTTTATATTGTTTCTGAAATGTTAATTTCAAATCATGTTTTAACACACTGCTTTCAGAGGAATTTCTTTGATGGCCAAAAATCCCTTGTCCTGTAATGTCTTTAACGTTTTGACGTATACCAATTTTTCCTAATTTTTTATATGTCCACTAGCTCATATTTTTGCTACCCCACTTTTTTCCCATTTTTATTATTCATGATACTATGCATGTGTATGTGTGCTTATGACATGTGTGTGTTTGTGCACAATGCTACTGTGGGGGTGTGGAGGCCCAACTTGAGGTGACAGTCCTCTCCTTCCACCTTGTTTGAGGCAGAATCTCTCCTGTTGGCCTTTAGGCAATGGAAGGGTCACTAGCTGGCCCAGGAGATTCTAGATTCTCCTGAGACTGTTGGCCATTGCTGGAGGTAAATTGGGAAGACACATACATGCACCTCTTTGATCTGAAGTCCTAGGCTTGAGGAGGAAGCACCTTTGACCACTGAGCATTCTCTCCAGACCTCCTCCCATTCTTCCCATTCAAGTATACCGATTTGTATGGCTTTTACCTTCGATGATCTATTTAGGAAGGTCTTCTTCCCAACTTCACAACAATGCTACATATATTCAATTCAAGTACTTTTAGAAATTTGTTTCTCACAACTGAGATATTTTTGCAACTGAGATATGCAATTGAGATATGTTGTGTGGAAAACTAAAAAAATATGAAATGTCCTAACATACAAATATATCTTTTGCCACTGACTGGATATTACCCTGGGCAGACACCAAGTATGGCTTCTTTTCTCTACTGGATTCCTCTTTTCACCTCATTTCTGGTTTCTGAGGATTTTCTAACTCCAAAATTCATTTCAAAGCATGTTTTTAAGTGTAGCATCTCTACCTGTTTTGCAACAAGAAAGTTGCATAAAGAATCTCATTCATCATAATATGAAAAATTGACACATCCAATCTATTAATTACATAATGCTAGCCCGGAGATTTCACAATCTCTCCAGATAAATTCTGTTCAAATCCTTTCAATGGATTTTACTGAAATTAAGAAAATTGTAAAAATGACCATGACGTGCATTGGACCCTTTCTATGCCTTCCTTGTCGTCGCATACACCTTGCTCCCTTGTTCTCAAATTTCAGCCACTTTGGCAGAACGATGCTGCACCCAGCACCTCCCTCCATTCCTCTGCCTTGCACACAGGGGTCTCTTTATAATCTTTCGACTCTCAATAGAATGGAAACTTCATAAGTCGATCTTTTCTAACACCAGAGAAGGAAAGTATTAATGCCTCATGACTTTCCATCAATATAATGCCCTACAGATAACCACTGCAAGATTTTTATAAACTCTTTTTATTTCCTCTATTTCTTCAGTGTCATTCCCTGTGACTGTAAGCAGCCCTAGAGCAGAGATCATCCCTCCTTGTTTACCAGCACAAGCGAGCAGTGTGTCTAGGACATGCCTATGCACAACAAATGAACAAATGAACGGATGCAGAAATGTTTCATCTTCCCACTTCCAATTTTCAACATCTTCTATATAATAGGCATTCTGCAAATACTTCCTGAACAATGTTTCACATTTAAACATGAAGTACAGCCTCCCTAAAAGTGGAGGTTATATAGGTCACTGACCAACTTCTATGAAATCTCAGGGTACATTCTCAAAATAAGGGGAAATACTTCATCTTTTGTGGTACAAGTATTGCATGTTGTAAGATGAATATCCAGCCTACTGAGAAAGTGATTTCTCCAGGACTCAACAGAATGTATGTGTTAGCATGCTGGGGTTTCAATCCTGAGAAGTTTACAGTAAATGCAACAGCTGACCTATGAATGCTCTGATAATAGTCCCTCCAGCCCAATCTTTTGTGTCTCTCCCAGTCCAGGAGACAGTTAGTATAGCTGTTTTGTTGCAACACATAAAAAACGACTGTTTCTGAGAAGATTAAAACATTCCAATTCCATCAAAAATAAAATGGAACTTGGAGTGAAACCACAATCAGATTTTCAGATTTCAGAATTCACACCCAATCACTGCCAAGGTCTGGCTGAAAGAAACCAGCGATTTTGGAATGAAAAGAATTTTCTAGAGCTGTACACTGCTGGGCACGAAAAAAAAAAAAAATCCCTGAGCCACTGGGCTTTAGCTGAACATCTCTACCAAGTCCCTAACCATTTTTGAAGAGGAAAGGAGCTAACAGTAGTTGGATAAAAAGCAAATGAATGACAAGGAGCCAGTGTCTATAAGCTGGCCACATGGGAAATGAACACCAAAGCACCCTTGCAGCACCCAGAAGCGACCTCCTCCCTCTCCACACAAACCCAGCACCTCCATGCTGAGCCACTTTTCCTCATCTATCTGCAAGGATGCTCATATGTAGATGTGATTTCCTGGAGCTGGGGAGATGGCTCAGTGGATAAAGAGTTTGCTGTACAACTCTGAGTACCAAAATTCAGACCTACAGACCCAAAAGCTGTGGTGGACTTCTGTAATCCCAGCAAGCCCACAGTCAGAGTGGAAGCTAAAATAGGAGAAGTCCCAAGAAGCTTGTGGGTCAGCTACCCTGGCAAACAGGAGACCCTACCTCAAAAGGAGTTAGAAAATGAAGACCTATTCAAAAGTTGTCATATGACTACACACATACATACACCCACACTGTGACACACACATGCTCACATGCATACAGTAACATGCATAAACACACAGTAAATACTTTTTAAATTAAAATTATATTTTCTGTTCATTAACTTAAAACAACAGCCAACAGTCTAAATTTAAATAATGTACACAGAATGTTTTAGGAGCAAATCAATTTCAAATAATATTTGTATTATAAGATATATGTGCTCTGCTGTTAATTTGTTGATATTTCTTCTTAAGTGTGTATTTTCTGTCATCAGTGATTGACAGCTTCGTTTGGAATATTTTGAAGATAAAGTGTTTTAATTATAAAGAATTCAGTGTCGGCATGGACAAATCAAACAGCAATACAAGCTTTATTCTTTACTAGCTACAGTGAGCCTGGGAAAGCTGATTCACTTTTCTGAGTCATGAGTTTCTCACTAGTAAAGACAGATGCAAACATCTATAGTAGTGTTTCATAATTTATAGAGTATTATGCGCTCTCTTGTTCAATTAATGCTATTTCCCCATTTTCTTACATACACACCATATGGTTATTACCCATTTATAGGATAATAAAATCAAAGAGATTTAAAGCAATGCTTAGCTTAACACGATCTTCTTTTTTCTTCTAGCAATTAAAAAATTCAATATTGCATAACGCTCTATGACTATTATTGCAGTGATCAATTATCATATCTTTGTAGTTGACAGGAATAAAAATAAACCTTTTGAAGGACAGGATATTTAGAGTATAATAGTGAGATAACCAGATTTGCTTTAATAAAGCAACCAGGGAAAAAAACCATAATTTCATATTTTCCCTGAAAGCCAACCACGACCTTATTAAATTTAGACATTGTGGGAGGGGGCACTGCTCCAACATTTCCAATTACTATCAATCTATTTACTTCTCCATGACTTCAACTATTCTCCAAACAAAGCTACATTCTCTGTCTAGACCTCATTGGAAGCTGAGTTCAGCTCCTCCAGCAATACACTGACTGGTACCATCAAAGCCATTGACCAGCTCAGTGTCAACTGCAAACAGAGGACAGATTAGCTGTGCTCTTCAACTATGAACATGCAAAGTGGGAACCAGACCCTACAGTCTCCTCATACATCATGATTGCAGAGGCTGCAGAGCACTAAGGGTCCATGACCTCTGCTGTATGCTGTCTTGAGAATATGAGAGGTTGCCTGACAAAGCCAGATCACTTGAGATGTGGATGGCTCTCAGAATTGGAGGTGCACCTGATACAGGGAAATGTCTCTAGCGTTTAAGGAGTTCTCATCCTCCCAACATTTTAATATCTTAGGGGGAAGAAATAAGAATGGACTGGGAGATGGCTCAGTCAGTAAAGTGCTTTCCTTGCAAGTGTGAAGATTATAGTGTGAATCGCCAGAATTCACACAAAACCAGATGAGGCCATGGGTGTCTGTAAAATCAGTGTTCTTACAGAAGCTATAGGCCAGCTAGCCTGGTATAAACAGCAGAGAACAAGAGACTCTAGCTCAATCAAAGTGGAAAGTGAGGGCAAAAACCCAAAGCTGTCTTCTGATTTCCACACATGTAACATGGTGTAGGTAAACACACACACACACACACACACACACACACACACACACACACGGACTATCAACACAATCTAGGAAAAATTAGCTGATCAGAAAATAAATCATCCTCAGCTTAGGATAAAAGTGACTAAGTGTATCAAGACTGATTGTGTAATCTGAAAAAAATTATATAGTTAAATTTGCCTATTTTTCGTTTGTATTGCTGCCTCTTGTCCACTATTGCTCTCTTCCTGTGCCTTCTTCCTCTCTTCATCGCCCTTGCTCTCTTCTCTTCATTTTACCTTACCTGGAGTAGAGACATGTAAAATCAAGCCATGGATGTCAAAATATCTTGCATAAGAGAAAATCAGTCCCGTAGGAGGTCAGAGGAATCAAGAATACAAAGGAAATGAGAAAAGTGAAATTAATGTTTTATCTAAGCAAAACAAACAAACAAAACAAAAACAAGTTCATCAATCACCTTTTGAGACAGTTTGAAGTTCCAGAGAATCCAGGGATGGGCAGGATGGAGGGACTTTCAGGTTTGCATCCCTCTAAAGCTAGTCAGTTTATTGTGTCTAAACCTCACACAGTGTGTGACAAACAATGACAGACTTCTCCAAGAAAAGCAGGACAAAGAACACCATAATAATAACTGCCAAGAATGGCTAGCATTTACTTGTGAATAATTATTTATATATCTATGTTGCTTTAAACTCTAACAAAGTTTTGGACTGAAGAGATGGCTCAGCAGTAAGGCTCTTGCCTAACCAAAGGATTTGATTCTCCAGTACCCACTTAGAGCCAGATGCAAAAAGTGGTGCATACATCTGGAGTTTGGGTGCAGTGGCTAGAGACCATGGCATGCCCATTCTCCCTATCTCTTCTCTCTCTTTCTGTAAATAAATAAATAAAACATTTTTAAAAGCAGTGATATTTTGTTTCAACTAGTAGTTTACTTATTATGCATTTGGGAACCAAAATCACCTATGAAAAATTAATATAGAAATATGATATATATTGATATAGAAATACGGTCAGTGGCTGATGGAGACACCTGCTGTCTGTTTCTATCTCTAGACCATCTACAATTAAGGAGGAGATTCTGCACTTCCATTGAAGAAGCAGAAGAAAATACTCTCACCTGGTCCAGACAGGGAAGAGCTAGCTCAAAGCTTGAAGGGTCCACATTACACAGACCATTACGAAGCCAAGGGAAAATGGAAACATCAGTATCTTGGTATACATATTAAAAAGTTCCCTCCTATCTACCTCAAAGAGTACTTTAAGAATATGAGAGAATCTTAGAAAGGGAGGCTTTTAAGTAGATCCCTTCAAAAAAAAAAAAAGGAAAGTGATATGTTTTCTGTTTTAGATGGCCATGTTAACAATAAACTTCAGTGTGTTGCAAGTACAAGGTCAGCTTGGAAAAAAAAAAAAAGGAATAAGTCTTTTTCCCAGAAGCAGCATTTAAAGGATAACAGTGCGACATTCTGTGACTTCAATGACCTTTAGGCCCAAGAATATAATAAAATGATGTCCTTCATACATTCTCCAAATGTTTGGACTAAATTGCATAGAAACGAAGAGTGTTCAGTCTGACCAGCCATGGGCAACAGAGACAGGACTGAATGTCACAACATTTTGTTCTTAGGGTGGAAAGAGAAATGAAATTCATGAAAACCACAGAATAGAGTAACATTAGACTGGTCAGAGTGTCATCTCCCTTCCTCATTCTCTCAGTCATCGCCTCTCTTTAGTCTTCTCATTGCCTCATTGTCAGGGAAAGATGAAAGCAAGGCAATACTGAATGCCAGCTTTCAGAGGTTCACACAACAGGTCCTCAAGTTACTGACTGAGGTTCCCAGAGATTTTTAAAGATGTGATCATTTTCTCTGCCTCTCAAACACAAACAAGGGATGCCAGGTCTCAGTGGATCTTAAAGCACGAACATCATGATATTATTTCTTGAGTGAGAACATATTTAATTTGCCAGAAAGTTAACCAACAACCCAGAAGAGAACATTTTAAAACAGTGAAGGAAAACAAGCAGGAGGTGGCCTGGAAGTGAGTTATTGCTCAGTGAAGATTTGCCTCTCCAAAGCTCACGAGAGCAAGGCAGAAATAACAGAGGAAGCCCAGCACCCAGGACTCAAAGGGAAGAATCAATTCTTAGAAACCAAAGTTTCCCTCCCCTAACCATATGCAGTCATGGATTCCCTCCAAAAATTCTAGTTTAAGTATCGCAGCCCTGTGCGAGAGGAATCAGGTCATTTTTCTAAACACAGAATTATCACGGCGACACACAAGAAGCTGTTTATTTGCAAAGTCAGCAATAAATTGTGGAACTCAATTCTCTTCTCAATCAGGCTACATAATACTCACCCCTGGGAAATAAAAATAACTTAAAAATAAACTTCAGTGTGTTGCAAGTACAAGGTCAGCTTGGAAAAAGGAATAAGTCTTATTCTCAGAAGCAGCATTTAAAGGATAACAGTGCGACATTCTGTGACTTCAATGACCTTTAGGCCTAAGAATAAAATGAAATGATGTCCTTCATACATTCTCCAAATGTTTGGACTAAATTGCATAGAAACGAAGAGTGTTCAGTCTGACCAGCCATGGGCAACAGAGACAGGACTGAATGTCACAAGTACATCTGAATGTGGAGTGTTTCAAAAAGCACATTCAAATAAAATTGAGGCCATGCAGACTGGCAACAAATTGAATTCTTATAAAAAGCTGAAAGAACCATTACATAGCATTAAAAATATTATATGTCCTTGCAGAAATAAAACAGAAATTTTAAAAGAAAGATTAGCCAGGCGTGGTGATGCATTCCTTTAATCTTTTACTCCCAGCACAGAGGTAGGAGGATCACCATGAGTTCAAGGCCACCCTGAGACTACATAGTGAATTCCAGGTCAGCCTGGACTAGAGCGAGACCCTACCTTGAAAAAAACAAAATTAATTAATTAATTAATTAATTAATTAAAAAAATAAAATCACACTATCCAATCACGTTAAATACATTAAACACAAGTAGTCTTTTCCTTTCTTAGTGATGGCTATCATCTATCTGCAGTCTGGTCCCAGCCTACCATTTCTGCTTTTGTATTTCCTGTGAAAGGACCTCATATACACCTCTAACTCACCATGTAGCAAGGATGACCTTGAACTTCTGATCCTCCTGCCTCTACCTTCAACTGTTAGGATTTCAGGCATTGTGACCATGTCCAACGTATGCAGTGCTGGGGATCCAGACTTTGTGAATGCTAGGTAAGCGTACATTTTCAGCTCATCAGCTTGCCTTCTGAAGGTCCTTATACTGTGCTCTAGTTTGTGCTGCACTATTCTAGTAAGAAGCCATGGTCTTGCTCCTGAAAAAGAGCGCTTACCCTGGCAGAAAGATATTTCCCAATACGTCCCCAAAGATGAATGCCTTCTTTGCTCTCTCCTAACATTCTGTTTGGATCTCCTTTTCCCATATTTATTTCAGATTTTACTGTGGAGCCCTAACATAAGACCCCTCCATTTTGGTGCTGGATTCTACAATGGGAATGGTCAAACCCATGATCATTAAAATAAAATCATTGTTAAGTGTGTCATTAGAGGCGAAGCAAATGAAGAAGAGGAATATAGCTATATGTCTGTGATGTATAACACTCTAATGGAAAGAAGAAGGGGAGCTGGAATAATTGATCAGTGCTTGCTTACTTGCAAAACCCAATGGCAAAGGTTCAATTCCCAGTACCCACGTAAGGCCAGATGCACCAAGTATTGCATGTATCTAGAGTACCTTTCCAGTGGCAAGGGGGCCTGGAGTGCACATTTCCCCGTTTTTTCATACTCTCTCTCTCTCTCCTTATTTATTTTGCATTAAATAATGCACAACCTTCTAAAAAACAAATGAGACCCACTTCTAGAAGTAGCATTTGAAGAACGCCATAGTAAATTGCCATGACTCTGAAGACCTTCAAGCCTAGAAATTCATGAAATGGTTCCATATCCATCCACCCTCTGCAGCTTTCATAAAAGCATAAGGAAAGGAGATGTGACGCCATTAGGAGAACAACATCCAAAGATGGTATTATAAAGAAAAGAGTCCTGTTTGGCGTTTCAACAGCCTTCAACCCCATCGCCATCAGGCATGTCATGAGCTTTGGTAGTTCAGCAATCTCCTTAGTTCTTCATTGCCCTAAGTATCAGACCTTTTAGGCCCTCCTTCAATGATATGTGTATGAAATTTAACCTTGCACTTAAGCCCTAGTTAACTGTGTTCTGATTGAAGTAAAAACCCATATTCCAAGATCTTATGTGCACACACATTTTGAGAACATAATGTATGACCTATCCTTTAATGTGACAGGTGTAGGAGACAATTTCTATATGGTAATATTTTCCAAGTTCATCATACTGGATATTGTGACACTTTTACTATCTCCCCTACTTGGAGTCAAGGAGTCTAGGTATTTATTTCTTCTCTGAAGGCAGCTTTAATGTTGACTTTCAATGTGTAATTAGCCAACAGGAAGTAGAGCTAAGAGAATGATGAGCTGAAATTTTCCTTTTGAATTCTTGCAGGCAGACCCTCCTTTCAGTTAGCAATGGAAGTGCTGAAAATAACAAGCACAAACGGGAAGACTGAGGTCAAAAATTAGAAATGTGTTGATTTCCCTCCTTAAGAAAATGTCTTGAGTTAAGACACAGCTTAACTCATACATACACACAGGTGCACACAAGCATACACACACACACACACACACACACACACACACACACAGCTGAGTAGTTCTTAGACAGTTAGCAAATGATTCCCGCCCATAATGTCCCTTGCATCAAACCTTTCTTTCTAAATCATGTACAGTCTAGTAGACCCCCCAAGGGAATCGTATTTAGTGAAAATAACATGAGTATATGAAAATAGAAAAGGAGCTGAAGTCACAGTGGTGCTAAGAATTAACTACATGACTGAGTAATTCAGTTAACCACTTGGATCCTAAGTTGGAAACTTGACAACAGCCATGACACTGGTACAAGAATCAAGTGACCTTGAGTATGCAATTTGCAAGCTGATTTTAAGCAAAGAGAATCCTATTACTACTAAAGCTACCACATTTAATTATCTTATCACTGTTACAGTTTTTAACATTAAATTCCTTAGAAATAAGTATTACTGACTCATTAGTATTATCATTATTTTACTCTTACTAGTATTATTTATTGTGATTATTGTACTTGCTTCCACCACCATCTGAGATGCAAACGTCACTTGCCCATTCATACAGGGAGAAGGAAATCACAAGCCTGCTAACAAAATGTCATGTTCTCAGGTCAGAATTTTGTATTCTGAAGGCCTGTCCACTATACCTGAACCTCACTGTATGACAGGAAACTCATTAGTTATTGTGATTTCTAATTGATAAATTTGAAAAGAGGAGTTCAACAAATGGCTCCCGAACAGTACATGTCTTATAAACGTCCCGTGCACAGTGCTCCAGAGCCTCCGCTCATTACATCAGTGTCTTCCTCCATTAAGATGGATGCCTGAGGCAAAGGCTCACACAACACCAACACGTCTGCCAGCATCTCCATCACTGTAAAAGGTGATACCTTCATGCAGAGAGGGTGGTCGGTCCCTCAAGATGTGCAGCGCTCTCTTTTATGCCCAGAGCCAGTTGCCTCTTTCATTTTGGTCAACAACACTTCCTTTTTGTTCCTCTCCTTCCCCAAGGAAGAGCAGCTCTGACAGACACAATACACCTCTTCATGAGGAAGGCCTGAGTATGTGCCAGATGGGCCGAGGAGATTACAACATGTTTCCTGCTCCCATGGTGACTCAATGGCAGTGGTATGAGAACTCATCTGATTCAAGAATTCAGCTTCCCCTGGCAGAATTATGAGTCACAGTTCCTGGAGAGAAAGCACAGTCCTTACCCACAGCATTTGGGGGAGGGGGATCCTTGGAAGAATACAGTAAAGGTCATTCAGAGAATCAGCATGGTCAGGGCCTCTGGGCTGGCACCACCCCACACAGACCTCTGGGATTCCTTGACCACTTAACGGAGGTAACATGGCCACCTCTTCAGTTTACTTTCAGCTGAGGTACATAACCTACAATAATAAATTACTAATATGGATTTAAACACTTCAAATATGAAAGTGGCCAGTTTGAGATATGAAAGATATCATCATATATGTACCAAGCACTCACTTTATCTTCATGTGTCAGTCATTCCAAGTGTTCGGAAATAAAATGAACAAGTCTATGTCCTCAGGTAGCTTAAAGTCAGAAGGGGATGAAAAAGCCATGACACTTAAGATCTCAACCATAAAGCAAACTTCAAACTCACCCACCATGACTCAGGGAAATGAGCAAAAGAGGGGGCAGAAAGAATGTAAGAGCCATGGTGAGGGAGAATATCCAGAGACATCAACCCCTCAGCAACAATGCCCAAAGGGAGAAGCCTCTGGTGCAGTTCATAACCCCTTCCCTATGGGCAGATCCAGCATGTGCACTGGAACCCCAGTGGGTAGGGGACAGAGAGGAGGGAAATGGGGGCACCATCAGAAGATTTGCTCATATCATGTATGTAATTATTCATAATAAAGATATTAATTAAAAAAAAGATGAAACAGGAAAGGAAGGAAGAAAAGGAGGGAGGGGGATAGGAAGAAAGGTGGAGAGGGGCTGAGGAAGTAAAGAAGGAAGGAGGGAGGGCGGGGTTGCCGGAGGAAGACATGGCTGGCGGGAAGAAGTAGAGAAGAGGAAGAATTAACCCAATATCAGCAAGTGATGGAGAGATATGAAGACAAGCATAGCCTGTGATTCACGGGGCGACTTCAGTTACCATGGTCAAGGAAGGCCTCTGTGAACAGATAACATTTAAA
>PVHP010026905.1:0-24541 GCA_004024765.1 Zapus hudsonius | reverse complement strand
TAGAGTCTGCCCATATCTGGGGCTGGGGTCATAGCATGTTCGACTGTGGACAGCAGGGGGCTATGTAGATCAGTGTTAGTTGTGAGTTCTAGCCCAAGTTAGGAGTTTTTATTTTTGTACCAGGATGAGATGTCAGGTGTTTGGCATCTACTGGTCCCCTTTGGGCCTCAATCCTTGGCTGAAGTCTGCCTAGCTTTCACCTGTTCTGTCTCATTGGAACATCCAGGGGCAGGCACACACGTGCGCACACACAAACACACACACACACACACACACACACACACACACACACACTCACACTCACACACATACTCACCGCATTTGTATAGCCGAATTCCTGATTGTCTCCCACTCTAGCCCAGGCTAACCTGGATTTTCACTGTAGCCCAAGTTAGCCTTAAACTTTTGGTGATCCTCCCACCTCTGCCTCCCCAGCCTTGGGATCAAAGGCATGTGTCACCATGCCTGGCCAATTTCACCTTTAAAATAAAATTATAAAAATAAGCAGTGTGGTGGCACATGCCTTTAATCCTAGTACTCAAAGATTGAGGAGGATGGTGTGTTCAAGGCCAGCCTGGGCTACATACATAGCAAGACCCTGTCTCAAAAAATAAAGCATCAGGGCTGGAGATATGGCTTAGTGGTTAGGGCATTTGCTTGCAAAGCAGAAGGATCCGAGTTTGATTCCCCAGTACCCACATAAATCCAGATGCACAAGGTGGCACATGTGTCTGGAGTTTGTTTGTAGTGGCTACGGTCTGTTTCTCTATCTCTCTTTCTCAAATAAATAAATATTTTAAAAAATAAAGCATTAAAAAACATTTTTTACTGTTTTTGTTTGCTGTTGTATCTTTAATGCCTAGGAAATACTTGGCATATAGCACATAGTAAATGCTTAGTGAATGAATATACAGTGTTTCATTTTATGTATAGATTATAGGACTTTGGACTTTTAAAGTTTTTGAACCAACAAAAAGAAGTAGGAACAACAGGCTGAGTCCCTTAAGTTCAGTTTATGTTCTACAAGAAAAATGTAATGTCATGGTGGGGGTGGGGGGCATTTTGATATTGCTAGAACTGGAAGATTTTAGAGGGCCTGTCTCAACCAAACCTGCAGATGTGGAAACTAAACCTCGGGGAAGTTGACTGACAGGTCAGAATAATTTTCCAGCTAAAGTTAACTAGGTTTTCTAGGGGTGGTTAGGAGAACTGGCTTTCTTGCTAGAGAGTAGAGAGACCTTTCCAGATAAAGGCATTTCAGTTGTATATGAAATATCAGACTTCAAGTACAGTATATTTCTTTAATGTGTTTCTTAGAAGAAGCTCTGTCTAAAGTAATAGAAAACCAGAGTAAGGCCGGGCATGGTGGCGCATGCCTTTAATCCCAGCACTCGGGAGGCAGAGGTAGGAAAATTGCTGTGAGTTCGAGGCCAGCCTGAGACTCCAGTGAATTCCAGGTCAGCCTGAGCTAGAGTGAGACCCTACCTCAAAAAACCAAAAAAAAAAAAAAGAAAACCAGAGTAAGAAGGATTCTAAAGAAATTGATTTGGGGCTGGAGAGATGACTCAGTAGTTAAGACGCTTGTCTGCAAAGTCTAACGAGCCATGTTTGATTCCCCAGTATCCATGTAAAGCCAGATGCACAAAGTGGTTCATGTATCTGGAGTTTGTTTGCAATGGCTGGAAGCCCCGGCACACCCATCCTTTCTCCCTTTCTTCTATCTCTGCTTGCAAATAAATAAATAAAAAGAAAGTGCTTTTTATTACAGTTGATTTGTTGACTGTTTCCTTCTCAACTTGTTCCTTTCACAGAAAGAATTTACTTGGAAGAGTTGTCTTTAATCTTGCTTTAATTCCTCAGCAGTAGAAGAAATTAGAGATTTCTTCTAACTCACAATATTTTTGTTTTTATCCTATTTAACGTAAGTCATTCTTTCCTAGGCTACGAAATAAAGTTTTATCAACTCAGGTAACTGCTATTTGAGTGATTAGAAACCCAAGAGCTTGATCTTGACTGTCATGATTTGTAGGTGAATGCAGATCTGACCTGTTTTCCTGAGCTGCAGACTTGTACATCCAGTTGTCTTAAGTGACATCTGCTTCCATGTCTATAATCATCCCAAATTGGACATTGCCCAAATTAAGCTTTTTCTTCCAAATCTCCCTTAATGTCCCCCTAAAACCTCTTCCTCAGTTGAGTCTGAAAAACTGAAAAATTTTAGGAATGACTCTAAATTAACATTTAATTATTAATTTTTTTTCTTTTGGTTTTTTGAGGTAGGGTTTCACTGTAGCCTAGGCTGACCTGGAGTTCACTATGTAGTCTCAGGGTGGCATTCAACTCACGGTGATTCTCCCACTTCTGCCTCATGAATGCTGGGATTAAAGGCATGCACCAATATGCCTGGCTTAATTGATTAATTTTGACTTACCTTTATCTAATTCATTAGCTTTTCCTGTTCTGTGGTCAGAACATAGCCTGAGGGCTGGAGATATGGCTCAGTGGTTAAAGGTGCTTGCTTGCAAATCCTAATGGCCTGAGTGTGATTCCCCAGTACTCATGTAAAACCAGATGCAGAAAGTGGTGCATGTGTATGGAGTTCATTTGCAGTGGCAAGAGGCCCTGACGCACCCATTCTCACTCTGCCTTTCTCACTACTTTCTCTCAAATAAAAAATAATTAATTTAAAAAGTATTTCTTAAAAAACATAGCCTGGGGCTGGAGGGATGGCTCAGTGGTTAAGGTGCTGGCCTGCAAAGCCTAATTACCCAGGTTCAGTCATTTTCCCTAGTACCCACGTAAAGCCAGATGAACCTACATCTGGAGTTCGTTTGCAGTGACTAGTCATCCTGGTGTACCCATTCTCTCTTTCTTTTTTTATATATTTACTTATTTGAGAGAGAGAAGAGAGAGAGTATGCTAGGGCCTTTAACCACTGCAAATGAACTCAAGATGCATGCACCCTTTTGTGCATCTAGCTTGATATGGGCACTGGGGAATTGAACTCGTGTCCTTCTGCATAGCAGGCAAACACCTTAACCACTAAGCCATCTCTTCAGCCTCCCCCCTCCCTTGCAAATAAATAAAAATAAAACACAGCCTGAAGTGTCACTTAACATCATGTTGGCCATGAGGTTAAGTGAGGCTAATTCAAAGTTGGCTTCTGGTTTTCTGTTTTTGTTTTGCCTGTTCTATGCATTTGCTCCACAATAGTCAGGGTGACTTTCATAAAAAGTTAACTTACATTTCTCCCAAGATGTACAAATGGTCAATAAACACATGAAAAAATGTATATAAGCCCGGTGTGGTGGCACATGCCTTTAATCCCAGCATTCGGGAGGCAGAGGTAGGAGGATCACCATGAGTTTAAGGCCACCCTGAGACTACATAGTGAATTCCAGGTCAGCCTGGGCTAGAGTGAGACCCTACCTCGAAAACCCCCCCCAAAAAAAAAAAGTATATAATTTGTCTGAAAAATAAAAATTACAATTATGATACCGTTTCATACCTACTTAGGATGGCTATAGTAAAAAAGCGTTTCAGCTGGGCATAGTGCTGCACACCTTTAGTCCCAGGCTGAGATGGGAGGACTACCATAAATTCAAGGTCAGCCTGGGACTACAGAGGGAGTTCTAGGTTAGCTTTGGCTAGTGAGAACCTGACCTTGCGAAAAACAAAAAAAGGTGTTTTAGAGAATGTGAGGTTGGAATACTCATGCAGTCCTGTAGGAATAAAAGATACTACATCACTTTGGAAAATACTTGGGAGAGTTTAACTTTTACACATTTAAGTGCATATCCAACAGAGTTGAAAATATTCTGGGTGTTGTACCAGACTCAGGTTTGAATTCTCAGAACTAGAGGAACTGAGACAGGAGGATTGCTTTGAGTTTGAGGCCAGCCTGGGCTACCTAGATCCAAGGCTAGCCTGGGTTGCATAGTGAGGCCTTGTCAAACAAAACAAAATATGTCCACATAATACTTGTATAAGCCGGGTGTGGTGGCACACGCCTTTAATCCCAGCACTTGGGAGGCAGAGGTAGGAGGATTGCCATGAGTTCAAGGTCACCCTGAGACTACATAGTGAATTCCAGGTCAGCCTGGGCTAGAGTGAGACCCTACCTCGAAAAACAAAAAACAAAAAACAAAAAAAAAAAAGAAAGAAAAACAAAACAAAAAAATTACTTGTATAAGAATGTCATAGCACATATAATTAAGGTAAACATTGGAAACTGTTCAAATATCCTAACTAGAATATGGCATGTGTATATAATAGATAATTCAGCCATATAAAGGAATGAGGTACTGAGGCACGCTTCAGTATGGGTGAACATTGAAAACATTCTAAATGAAAGAAGTTTGACACAAGGCTATGTGTTGTATGGTTTTATAGGCAAATCCATAGAGATAAGCAAATTGGGTAATGGCTAATGGGTAGTGTTTCTCTTTAAGTAGGTAAAAATATTCTCGAATTAAATAGTGATGATAGTTGATAACTCAATAAAAATTGTTGAATTGTATGGTTTAAAAGGTAAACTTTATGATGTCAGTTGTATCTAAATAAAATTGCATCTAGGGCTGGAGTGATGGATCAGCATTTAAGGTGCTTGCCTGCAGAGCCTAAAGACCCAGGTTTGGCTGGGCGTGGTTGTGCACTCCTTTAATCCCAGCACTTTGTCTCTTTTCTGTTTCTCTCCTTGTAAAATGAATTAAAAAATAAATTTTTATTTGTATCTAGTTGGACATGATGATACACACCTTTAGTCCTAGCACTTGGGAGGCAGAGGTCAAGGCCACTCTGAGACTACATAATGAATTTCAGATCAGCCTGGGACTAGAGCAAGACCCTACCTCGAAAAACAAAACAAAAACAAAAAAATTATATTTAAAAAACTTGCTATAAAGATAGCAAAATTAGATCACTTCTTACTTAGGGCGCTTCCTGCTTAGAACAGTATTAGTGGGTTTTTTTTATTGTTATATTTCATTTGTGTGTGTGTGTGTTTGAGATAGGGTCTCACTCGAGCCCAGGCTGACCTTGAATTTACTGTGTAGTCCCAGGCTGGCCTCAACCTCACTTTGATCCTCCTACCTCTGTCCCCTAAGTGCTGGGATTAGACTTGCGCTACCACACAGAGCATCTGATACTGTTTTGTTTTTAATTTTTTTTTTTTTTTTGTAAGCAGAGAGAGACAGAGATACATAGGGAGAGAGAATTGGTAGGTCAGGGCCTCCAGCCACTGTAACTGAACTCCAGATGCATGCACCGCTTTGTGCATCTGGCTTTATGTTGATACTGGGGGAAAAAAAGAAAGAACTCCCCTGAAGAAGCAACAGCTCCTGGCATGAGAGACATTGCATTCCCAGCCTCTTTTTGCATTAGATGGTATGGCCATTTGACTTTATTTGTGATGTTTTATTTGTGCTATGATTTTTTTCCCCATTTTCCTTAGGGGCCTTGGACAAATTGTTACTGACTACGTTCATGGGGAAGGATTGCAGAGAACTGCCAAGGCAGGCCTTCTGGCCCTCTCAGCGCTAACCTTTGCCGGGCTTTGTTATTTCAACTATCACGATGTGGGCATCTGCAAGGCCGTTGCCATGCTTTGGAAGCTCTGACATTCCTAAAGAAGTGATTGGTTGCCTCGTTGCCTCTGTCATGCCATTGAGTCACAGTAAGGAGAGTTTATTAGTGAACTTTCCCAATTACATGGTTATTTTCAGAATTTATTCGTTGAGAAAAAGGTTTGAGAGGAGTTAGGTCCAAGAAATTGTGAGGCTTAGTTCTATTCTGTGCTATCCTTCCAGCCACAAAACCCACAGTATAATTAAACATTACATAAAGCTTTATTTTGCCTTTAAGTTATCAGTCTCTCAAAGAGAAGTCAGCTTTATTACTATCTTCTTTATTTGTCCTTGGCATAGTGGACAAAGGGAAAGACTGTTGATTCATGAGTAAAGATTTTACATAAAATTGTAAAGTTGGGAAACCCCTCTCTGTTCCATTGTTACCAGCTATTGATGGCAGTTGTGTTCTAGGGAACCTAGGAGGTGCTGATGTCTCCTGAATTACAGAGTTTTAAATCCTAGGAAGGGAAGCTAGGAGAGCTTCTAAATTTAGAGAAATTGCATTTAGGGAAGAGTTCTCCATTGTAGATGACAGATTCCAAACAGACTTAACTATCAACTGTGTTTTACTTATACTAAAATAAACTTCACAAATATAAAACTGTTAGTTAAGTCACAAAATATTTCCCACTGTAGAAATTACTAGTGAGAAAATGTACTCTGAAAATAAAAAAAATTTAAATAAAATGTTATGTAATAAAAACGTGTTGTACTTTTTAATATATATTAATTATATTAATATATTAATATGTATTAATATATAGTAACTGTTTCTAGTGTCTGTTTGGGGAGGTTGGGTCTTTTTTATTTCTCTTTTTTTTTTTTTTTTTATGAGGTAGGGTCTCACCCTAGCCCAGGCTGACCTGGAATTCACTCTGTAGTCCCAGGCTGGCCTCGAGTTTATGGTGATCCTTCTACCTCTGCCTGGGAGTAAAGGCATGCAGGGTTTTCTTTTCATTTTGGTTTAGTTTTTGCAGATGGTCTCACACTGTAGCCTAGGCCGGCGTTGAACTTATATGTAACAGAGGCTGATTTTGAATTGATTCTTGTCTCCACTTCCCAAGTGCTGGGATCATAACATGCACCACCTCACGTGGCCAGGGCTGATTCCCTCCCCGCATCTAGTTCCCTTCTCTCTCTCTCTCTCTTTCTCTCTCTCTCTCTCTTTTTTTTTTTTTTTTTTTTTTTTGGTTTTTCGAGGCAGGGTCTCGCTCTAGCCCAGGCTAGAGCTATGTAGTCTCAGGGTGGCCTTGAACTCACAGCAATCCTCCTACCTCTGCCTCCCGAGTGCTGGGATTAAAGGCATGCGCCACCACAACTGGCTTCTCTCTCTTTTTTTCTTTCTTCCTTTTTTGGTGGGGATAATAAGGTTCTGGGTAAGTGGCCTGAAAACTGCTCCTCCTGGTGGAAATAAAGGGGTATTGTTACAACACTTCAGACTTAGCTTAACGGAATCTTGTCTGGTTATTTCAGTGTCAACAGGAAGGAAGGGCTTTTATAACATACACTAAAAATAATAGGCAATTAGATTCACAAGACTGCTGTGGATAAAGGAGAAAGTGACACTCTACTATTTACCATTTCTACTTCCAGTTTAAATATTCTCAAGAGATGGTGTGACTGGCGCTTTAGTAACGATGTTAGCTGGCCAGGGCACCTTCTCTTGCCCAACCTGCCTGTCACTGGCTCCTTCCCCTCAAAGCTGTTCCAAAACAGGGACATGTTAACTCTTCATTGGTTCATTTCTCGCTGTGACTTACAAGCTTTGGGAATTCAGCATATTCACTTAGCTCCTTTGTTGCATCTAACAGTGGACCAGATCAGGGTGCTAACGCAACAGGTATCTTGCCCTCCTCAGCATCGCAACAAACACACTCAAAGTGACCTCTGTCTCCTCCAGGTGAGATGATCTTGACAGTACCTTCTGGAAACATTTTGTTCATAGTTTTTTTTTTCAGTCATACCTTTCAAGAAAAAAACTGCAGGGGAAAAATTAAATCTATGAGAATTGCCCAGTTTTTAAGTTCTAGAGCCCAAGTTTCTGTACATAGTAGCAAGTGCATGGAATTTCAGTTGTGGGTTTCTTTCCTGTCACACAAACTCAATTTTTTTTTTTTTTTTTGGTTTTTTTCGCGGTAGGGTCTCACTCTGGCCCAGGCTGACCTGGAATTCACTATGTAGTCTCAGGGTGGCCTTGAACTCATGGCGATCCTCCTACCTCTGCCTCCCAAGTGCTGGGATTAAAGGCGTGCGCCACCACACCCGGTTTACGAACTCAGTTTTATTCTTTGGACATCTAAAATAATTTTAAAAACATTTTTTTCTGCCTCACAATATTAGCTAAAAACATTATGCATTAGAAATCCTAAACTAGGATTATACACGTGCCACTACACCCAGGTAAAACTACTTATGTTAGTTACAACAAAAGCAAAGCCCAGGCTGACCTGGAACTTCTGATCCTCCTGCCAGCTAGGATTGCAGGCAGGTACAACCACATCCATCAAATTAATTATTTTAGGTGTTGGCGACTGAACTGAGGGCCTCCAGCAGGCTAGGTAAGTACTTTACTACCGAGATATATCCCCAGCTTAAAAAAAAATTTAATTTATTTGGAGTGAAAGCCTTATGTAGTGCAGACTGGCTTCAAGCTCATGACGTAGCTGAGGATGGCCTTGAACTCCTGATTGTGCTGTCTCCTAAGTGCTGGGGCTTCAGGCCTGCACCCTCCCACTTGGCACAGGTGTTAATCTTATGGACGTTCATCTTCACCTGCTCTCTGTGGTTAGCGTTCACACTTTCCCCATCCCACTATAAAGACATGCATCTGGTATACCTCAAAGACACTACTTCATAGGCATAATTCTTTGCTTATATAATGCCTTACAACGTTCAAAGGGGTGTCACATATGCCATCTTGTGCTCAGAAAATGTATTGTTTTCAGTCCACTAGAAACTGTTCTGTGCTCAGGGATGTAAGGCTGAAAAAGACACCAAGAATTCACAGGGAAGCTGTAAGACAATAAGCAGTTACATTTCTGTTAATGGCTTCATTTCTTAACAGATTTTTTTTTTTTTTTGAGGTAGGATCTCCCTCTAGCCCAGGCTGACCTGGAATTCACTGTGTAGTCTCAGGCTGGCCTCAAGCTCATAGTGATCCTCCTACCTCTGCCTCCTAAGTGCTGGGACTAAAAGCTTGTGCCACCATGTGTTGGTATTGCTTAAGGATGGCACGGAGGACAAAGGGTTAAGAGGGTGTTGAAGGAGGTCAGAAACCTAGGCATTTCCCTATCTCTGCTCTCAACTCTGAGACTCCCAATTCCCCCAAAAACATGCCACATAGACCCAGGTTCGCACCCCAGCTGTGCCTAGAAGGTGGCAGTTTTGCTACCACCACCATCTAATACGTGCCCAAACTCACGTCCGCAGGCAAAGCAGGGATACACAGGTTGCTTATTTCTGCCAATCCTCGTGGCCCATTTCTTTCCCTCCCTCCTCCTCACTTTCTATTTAAACCCACAATACTGTTACAATAAAGATTTGGTTGGATTTGGATGGTGATTGGTGATTGGGACTTCTTGCCATGGATGCTTTTTCTCCTGGGATTGCCCTGTAACACATGGGGAACCGTGATTCCCCTAGGAAGCCATGTTTCCAGAGCTGAACACACAGAGCTGTGACACTTCCTCGGGCTTTCATGCCTCCACGGGTGCCCGGTTTCGGGTCCCCCACCCGCCGCTCTGAGCACACCGGCTCCCTCCCTCGCTACGGTCACCTCCGTGCTGCCTATATGGAGCGGACTAGCTAGCCAGCCAGCAGCACACCTGGCCCCGGGACAGCAGCCGGCCCTGCCTCCCAGAATTGACGCCTCAGCCCGGCTTGGGAACAGAAGCGGCCTTGGGAAAACTCCAACCAGCCCGTTCAGGTTACTTTTTCTTTTTTTATTAAAACAACAACCATGCCCAATCTGTTTTCTTTTTTCTTGTGTGGGGTTTGGGGACCCAACTCAGGTACTCAGGCTTGAGCAGCAAGCACTTTATCTACTGAGCCATCTCTCCATCCCCTGCATTCATTTTTTTATACCTATTTTCATTTGCAAGAAGAAAAACAGATGGGAGAGAGAGAATGGGTGTGCTAGGGCCTTAAGCCACTGCAGACAAACTCTGCTTTGTAGTTTTGTATCATAGTAGAAATGAATGGGTTCTGATGGTGTTAAGTGGCCCTGGCAATAACTTTTAAACAGAGGAGTCAGTAGGGCCCATGAAATTTATGAACCAATAGTAGTTGCAGGGGCAGTGGAGCTGCTTAATATGGACACAACTTTCTCATCAGGTCATTTCCCCTGAAATTGTGTGGAAATTCCCACACCTATTGCTCAATTTGGCAGCTGCAAAAAATGAATGAAAGGGGAACTCTGAATCTAATTCAGCTGCAGCTATTAAGTCACCAAAAATTCATTTAATTCTGTTTTGTCTTTTATTCTTGAGACAGGATATCATGCATCCCAGACCTTTCTCAAAGGAAAGAATGACCTGGGAACTTCTGGTCCTCCTGCTTTTCATCCACAGGGTACTGGGACCACAGGTATGTACCACCAGGCCCAGTTTTATGCAGTACTAGGAATCTAACCCAAGGCTTCACACATGCTGTGAATAGATAGATAGATAGAATAGAAAGATAAGTACTCTTTCAACTGAACTACATCCTCAGCTCTCCATTCTCTTTAGACTTTCCTCTATGTGCTTTAAATGAGTATGAGTGATTAGGAGTGTAATAATATCCAATTAAAAACAGCCTGCTGCTACACAGCAGAGACCAGCAAGGCAAGAAGTACTCATCTGTGCAATAGTGGCGCTTAACCTAGGCGGGTTATCTACAGCTCTCTGATAGGCTTAAGAGATCCCGCTCAGTGGCAAGGAACCCTTAGCTGGAACTGGGATACAAGGCAAATTCTTATGGAGATCAAGAACCTGGACTCCAAGGGGAAGCCCCCACTAGCCATGGGCCTACAGAGAGACTACACCCATCAAAATCTCACCAAATTAACAATGTTTGTCACATTTTACCTATACTGATCTCATTCTCTGCTGGAGATTATGTTTATATTTTTCAGAAGGCATCGAGAATCATGTACAACCCAATTCCACCAAAAGGACCTGAAACGATGGTTGATGCCCAGGCAGGAGATGAACCACCCCTAACTCATCATCTAGGGCCCAGGTGAAACGATAGAGGAAGTGGCAAGATGAGCAAGAGTGCTGCTTCCACAGCAAGTCAGACAACCTGTGCAAGGGTAATGGAGACAGACATCAAGGACACTCGAACTAGTCCAAAGCAGAAACCCAGAGCCTCTTAATGAGACAGAATAGGAAAAAGTTAGCTTATTTAGGCAGGTTTCAGCCAGGGATGGAGGCCCAAGGGGGATGCCAACCAGAAGATGCCAACCCACCTGCTGTTTCATCATGGCACAAGAATGAAAACTCCTAACTCGTACTAGAACTCATGTCTGACTGACACTACCTACAACGTTCCCTGCTGTCCACAGTTGAACAAGCTACTACCCCAGCCCCAGATATGGGTGGACTGTGATCCATCCTCCAGATTTAGTAACAAATCAGATTCCCCCCTGCCTGCCTGAATCAAACACTATAAAGGTGACAGGCTGGCATGTGCCTTCTTTTTCTTTTCTGACTTCTCCACTTCCTGAGGCCCTTTCAGCATGGCCTGGACTTCCCCCACATGAGTTTTGGTCCCAGCCCCACTCAGCCGCCTGGCTGGGTGGGGAAGAGAAACCTAACCATGTCTCTTAATCCTAGTCTCCCCACTCTGATTTATGGTCCCTCAATTTACCATGTGCAGATTCCCACTCTGGATTGGCCATGTGGGCGCTCTCACTTCTCCCCAGCCTCCCTCCTGGAAAAGCACGGGCCAATGCCAGGTGCCTTCCCCTCTTTTAAGGTTTCTGTTTGACCACAGCTTTTCTTCAGTCTGACTCCCTCTCTAAGCCTCAGTTTCCCTAGTCTTCCATGTGGTCCTCAGCTTCAGTCTGGCTTCACTGTCTGAGCCTGAGTTTCTCTTTAACTTCCACTTTTCTGAAATATGTTTTTCACATAAAAATGTTCTCTAGTCATTCTTTTCAGGTCCCAATTCCTTTCAATAAACCCACAAGTTGTGATTTCTCCCCAGATAAACTCAAATCATAATTTGTCCTTCTTGATTATGTCTTTATTATTCTTCATTAAAAACTGTAAAGAACCCAAAACTTGGGCTTCAGAAATCTGAGGGACCCCCTGGACTCCAAAATTTCCACATCATATAGACCTCAACAATAAAGCAGATTTAAAACTCACCCACCATGGGGGTGGAAAGATTGTAAGAGCCATGGTGGGGAGAATATTCAGAGGTATGCCCCCCCAAAAAATACTGGCAATTGCTTGCATAATTCCTAGCCCTCCATCTCATGGACTTTTCCAGCAATCCCACTGAGGAGGGCCTTCAGTGGATTGGGGGCAGGGAGGAGGGAAATGGGGGTACCAACACAAGACAGAGTTTATTCTCTCCAGGAGAGAAGAGTGTCCTGGGCTGGGTGGCAAGCAGAGACAGGGAAAAAACATACAGGGATGGAACCTGAAGGGGGCTCAGGTGATGTAGAGAACGCGGGAATGCTAAACCACCCAGATAAAACACTGGGCTGAGGGACACGGTTACTGACACAGGCTTGCCAGATGGTAGGGTCAGAAAGGAAGACCTTTTCAGAGTGGCTCCTGTTGTGCCATCAGCACCTCCTGGATGTCATCCTCAGCTTCTTTAACACTCTGCTCCAGGCAGGGCTTTTCCCGCTCTAGTTCTTTAATTTTTTCTTCTGCTGTTTTCTGTTTCTCTAATAGCTGATTGTGAATTACTTCCTTGGACTGAAGAATAAGCATTCTTCCTACACCTTCATACACATCAGTTTCATCTACCAAAGTCATGTGAGAGTTAACTCCTTCAGGCAAGTTCCATAGATCCCAAACCTGACCCCTCTCCCCTTGAGTGGGGGGGGGGGTGTCTCTAACTAGAGTTCAAACCTGATCCTAAAATTGATTGGTCAACGATAGACCAACCAGCTGTCTCTCTGCTCACCTGAGACAGGGAATACTCACTGAACAGATGATTCTGCCTCTCCTTCCCACACATGGCCTAGCAGAAGGACATTAGGTAAGGTCTCCCACACCACAGCACAGCCATGGCTGTGGTGAGGGGCTGGGTTTTTTTCCCACATGAACCTTTCCTTCTCATGATCTTCCCTTTTTCTGCTTGTTTAGCTGAACAGCATAGATTTTGTTAAACGATCTCCCACGTGTTCTCTCCACACTGGTGGCTGGAGATCTCTGTAACTTCCCATTCTCTTTTAAATAAAGTCTCCCACTATACCTTATCCTCTGCTGGTCTATAATTTTAATTCCTTAACTTTATAGACAAGAATTTGGGTACTCCTTAAGTTCTGAGGTGCATTGGAATTTGCTGGGTATTATCTAAGTTCTGATCCCCAGCTCCACTGCTACATGTAGTCAGAAACTCTGTTATCTGTAAGATGTGTGTGCTTTCTTGTTGTCTTGTTCAATCTGTATGTCTGCAAGCTTCGCCTTCTGTTGTGTCCATAACTTTGGCTTGAAGCTCTGTGAAGGCCTTCATCAGCTCTAGATCCATGGGGGCCGCCATCTTGGAACGCTGTGCACCAGTCTGAGGCTGCTTAATTGTTAAGTAGAAACAGCAATTCACCTATGGCAGATGAGCAGGTGTTGTCTGAAGAAATAAGGCCAGGCATGTGGCTCGCATCTGAAACCCCAGGAGTTCAAATGTCCTTGGCTACATAGTAAATTTGAAGCTGGCCTGGGTTATATTGATACTCTGTCTGAAAATTCAGAAAGAGAGAGAGAGAGAGAGAGAGAGAGAGAGAGAGAGAGAGAGAGAGAGAGAGAGAGAGAGAGAGAGAGAGAGAGGAGAGAGAAAACATGAGCATATTGCCTTGGGAACACATATAATCCAATTTCCTTGCTCTGCCTTGAATGTGTCCCCTCAAAGTCCATGTGTTAGAAGCTCAATCCCCCCCCAAATTAAAAAAAAGAATCTTAGTCCCCAAATTCTTACTAGTGATATTTGGAGGAGGGGCCTTTGGGAAGTAATTAGGACTAGGTGAGGTCATGAGGCTAGGCTCCCTGGTGACATTAATGGAAAAGGAAAGGACTGGGATGCTCTGCCATGTAAAACAGCAAGAAGGCCAAGGTCCCCAACAGAGGCTGATAACTCCATGTTCTTGGACTTAGTCACCCTGTCTCAGGTATTTCATTACAGCAACAGAAAATGGCCTAAGGTTGTATTCCTCCCCTCTTCAGATTTCTTATTCCATCCATTGCTTCCCCATTTCTCTTTATCTTTCCCTCTCTTTCCTTCCTTTCATTCCCAGGCTGTCATCGTAGCCCACACTAACTTGCATGAACCACTATGACTGGCCCCTCTTCTATGTTCATTTAGTTAGAGGTGGGAATTCTGTAGGAACCCTTGAAAGAATAACTACTGAAGCAGTTGAGGGTGATGGGGGGGGAGGGTCTGAAAGTTAAGGCCCGGTATGTCCTTCAGCCACTTTGCTAGAGGTCAGAGAAGGATACAGCTTCTCCTTAAGGAGTTCCCTAGGAGTGGTGTTTTTCATTAACTCAACCTGAGTCCCTCCCTAAGAGGGAGTTCCTCTTTTCTAGAAGTAAAATTCCTGGCAAGATGAAAACTGAACCATTTTAGTGTCTAGGTGGACTTTACCCCACGACTCCCTTCTCATGGGCTGGAGCTCTCTGGACTTTGGACTTTTACCCTGCTGCTGCCTCGAAGGGCAGGGCTCTCTGTACTCTCTCTTCCTTTTCTTAAGCTTTGGGAACCCTGCTCATGCCTTTTGTGCGTGAGCTCTGTATTTCTTCCTTCTCCCAAATCTATAATCTAAGAAAACCTGTAAAATTTACCCTCTGGACTATGGATTCCAATTTTTTGAGTTCATAAGACAAGAATCCAGGGACATCTCAAAATTATCGGTGGGCTGGCATATATTGGTACATTGGCAGAGGAACCACAAATTTGGGGTCCTTGTCCTACTTAACAAAGAATTGATAAAAGTGGACTCAAGGAGGATAAAATATGAATTGGTGAGTTAATTTAGGGAGAAATTATGAATTGTGAGGTTTATTTGGGGGAAGTTGGTATCTAGGAAAAGGATTAAGAAATAGTGAAGGGCCGGTCGTGGTGGCGCACGCACGCCTTTAATCCCAGCACTTGGGAGGCAGAGGTAGGAGGATTGCCATGAGTTCAAGGCCACCCTGAGTTCTAGGTCAGCCTGGGCTAGAGTGAGACCCTACCTCGAAAAACCAAAAAAAAAAAAAAAAAAAAAAAAAGAAATAGTGAAGGACTCAGATCAAAGAAAAATCCATGTAATCAAAATGACAAGCAAGGCTGGGAAGGAGAGAGACAGACATACGCACGTTCAGGCATGGGAGATCACAGGGAAGAGAGGAGGTTATCACAGACAAGCCTTGGTAGTTAATTAGGATGGATTTCTGTCCTCAGACTCAGGTATACAGGGGAGAGACCTGGCTGGACAGTGGGTTCAGGGCCTGACCCAAGGGCTAGCCCACCTAGGTAGGGTGCTAGACTGGGGAAGCAGCAGGGGGCGCTGCAGCCTTGTGGATGAAACTGGATAGGATGCTAAATTCCAGTTCTGCCAAGGCCTCTGTTCCTGACTAAATTGTATAAAAAAAACTATCTCCAGTCTCCTTCACTAAGATTGGCTTTACCTTTTCCCTCTGTTTCTTTTTTTTTTTTCCCCAAGGTTGTGTCTTGCTCTAGTCCAGGCTGACATGGAATTCACTATATAGTCTCAGGGTGGCCTTGAACTCATGGTGATCCTCTTACCTCTGCTTTATGAGTGCTGGGATTAAAGGAATGTGCCAACCATACATGGCTTCAAATAATTTTTAAAGTAACAAGCATGTACAATGATTTTGTACATTATTGTGAATATACCTATGGTAGACTTATCTACTAAAAACACGTCCTACATGGTCATTTTAAAAATTATTTTTTAGGGCTGGAGAGATTGCTCAATGGTGAAGGCACTTGCCTCCAGTGCCAAAGGCCCCTGGTTCAATTCCCCAGGACCCACATAAGCCAACCCACAAGGTGGTGTCCCTGGTGTGCTCTCTCTCTCTCTCTCTCTCTCTCTCACTCACTCTCTCTCTCTGCTTGAAAATAAATAAATAAAAATATTTAAAAATTATTTTAAAAATATTTTTATTTATTTGCAAGCTCTGTCAGAAGAGATGGCCTGTGCAGGGGTGTCTCCTGCTTCTTTCTGGCCCTCAATCCCTAACTGAGACTGCTTGAAAGAAGTTAGCTTTCTCCTGTTCTCTCTCATTATTTTACGTCTACTCTAAGGTAACGTCTTTGGAAAACAGGGGTCTGGATTTCTTATTTGCTGAGACTTCAGTGCCATATAAGAGAGCTTGGAGTTTGGGACGACGGCTCAGTGATTCAGGCTCTTGCTTGCTAAACCTGTTGGCCCAGGTTCAATTCCCAAATCAATCACAGACACCAGATGCAAAATGTGGTTCGAGCATGTGATGTTTCTTTGCAGTGTCAAGAGACCCTGGGGCACCCATATACACATGTGCAAAATAAATAAATAAATAAATAAATAAATAAATAAATAAATAAATAAATAACTTGGCTCTTTGTGGGTGTTCAATAAATATTTGTTAGATGCATATAAGCACGTAAATAATTAGTTGGTTTGTCTTCTATCTGTTGGTGCAAATAACTCGTGACAAATGTAACACGTGGCTTAATCACTGCTTGAGAAGGGAGGAACCTTTGTCCTGCCTCTAACCTTCAGGCCATTATTGCTTTCTTAGCATCTTGTGTGGGCCTCCCAAGACTTGCCTTCCTTTGCTCCCTGTGTGTGAGGAGCTTGATTTATAGCTGTGTGAATGACAGATAGGTAGCTGGGCACAGAACAGACACTTAACAAGGAGGGGTTTTGATTGCTTCCTGTCAGGTGGCAGTTACTAGAGTTGGGTGTGAGGTAAGGTGTTATCAAAGGGAGAAAGAAACGCTGAGCAGGCAGGGCCTTGTGTTGGTTCTGTACATTGTGTAACCTCTTCACAGTGACCTCAGTCCAGCAGGTATTGGTGTTCTCTCTTCTATAGTAAATCTTTAACCACAAAAGATTCTGAGGTCACCAGCCACTGATAAATGACAGGCAAAAGCCAAAGCCTCAGATACTGCCCTCTGCCCCTCAGCTGAGACAGCAGAAGCTCTTGACCAGAGCCCTCAAGACTTCATTGCTTTGGAAGCCCATGTATTTATTGATTTATTTTGGACAGGGTCTCATGGAGCTCAGGCTGGTCCCGAACTTGATATGAATCTAAGAACAACCTTGAAATCCTGATTTTTCCCACCTGCATTATCCAACAGGTTTGAATTACAGGCATGTGCCACTACCCTCAACATTTTTATTTTTGTCTTTGGAGATCGGGTCTCACTATATAACTTAGGCTGGTCTGAAACTGCCATTTATCCTCCTGCCTCAGCCTTCCTCGGGAGTGCTGGGAATACAGGTGTGCACCAACATGCCTGGATAAAGCGTGTGTAATGGGATGATTAAATTTTGTTGTCAACTCGACCATTTAGTATTCCATAGTAATTTTGGGTGGGCCCTTGAGTTTTCATACAGGAAGGATTAACTAAAGGAGGAGGTCCCTCCTCCAGAGTTGGGTGACCCTCTCAGTAGGGGGGCAGGATGTAAGTAAGGAAGCTCCAGGGGAAAGAAATCTCCCTCCTCCTTGTCTGTTTGTTGGTATGTGTGTGGTGTTGGTGATGGCTTCTCTCTCTCTCTCTCTCTCTCTCTCTCTCTCTCTCTCTCTCGACCTAAAGAGGCTAGCCTCTTTATAAATAATTATGGAACTTCCCCTGAATCTGTAGCTTCAGTAAATTCCCTTTTCCCATAACTCTGCTTGGTTTGGAGGTTCATCCCAGGGGAGTGTGGCTGACTATGATATATAATTTATAGCCTGACACACTGTGGGACCCTGCTAAGGGGGCATGGAGAATGTAGGGTTTTGCTGAGTCTGGCAGGCTTCTAGGACTGTCTCCTCCTTATAAGGAAGTTGAGGCAAAGTCTGAGGGCCCCTATAAAAAAATCTTAGCAATCCTAAACACTTCAGCCCCCAGGCAGGCCACAGCTGTGCCCTAACACAAGCAGGCAATTCAAGGCCTAAACTTAGTCCAGCTGCAATAACATACCTAAACAATAAAGTTACATTTCCTCTGCTGACATCACCATTCTGTACATGTCCATATACAGTCACGTAGCCCCCTCAATTTATCTATGCAAAATAGGTATCCAAAGAATACTGGCCCCTACCAATCTCCTTGCTTCCTATGCTTCTACCTCTGACTTTTCTCTATATAAACAACTGCTATCTATACAATAAAATGAGAACTGCCCACTGCCGCATTTTCCCAAGAGTCTCATCTCTCGTCGGCTCACAGCTATTCCAAGCCTCTGCTTACCCAGCCCTGTGGGTGAACAGGTAGTTGATGCATGCTACAACTCCCTAACTAACCCACGGACCCAGAACACACTGTATCGAAAAGATGTTGGGGCTGAGAAGATGACTCAGCAGTTAAAAGGTGCTTGATTTGCAAAGCCTGTAGGCCTGGGTTCAATTCTCAAGCCACCAATGTAATCTGGACACAAAAATGGTGCAAGTTTCTGGTGCTTGTTTGCAGTAGTAAGAGGCCCTGGGCCTGGCATGCCCTTCCTTCCCACTCCCACATGCATATAAACAAATCAATTGATTTTAAAAGGTAATATTTTATGCCTCAGAGTTACAATTTTCCTTTATCACTCACTTGTGTATATTCATATTTTGAGCATCTGCTATGTAATAGGTTTGCACAAGATGCTTGGGATATCAGTGAATGAAACAAACATAAGTTTGTGCCTTGTGAAGCCAATATTCCACTGGGAAATAGAGATAATAAACAATAAACAGCATGTAAGTGAATTATGTATATTAGAAAGCCTATAGATGTAAAGTACTTCAGTGTATGAGTGATAGAAGTGTTTGGAGGTGGGACTGGGCATTTTACAATACAAAATAGTTTAAGTGTCTTTGAAAAGTAGTATTTCCACTGGAGTGACTCAAAACTCACCAAAGTGCTGAGAAGACCTGACGACAGTGGAGTGAGACATCTCTAGCACACTCTCCAGGGCTTAGGGCCCATTACCGAAGGGGTGGCAGAAAGAATGTAAGAGCCAAAGGAAGGGAGGAGTGATTTGCAATACTGTCTTCCAGACACAGAGCGGTCTTGATATTCATGACCTCACAGTGGCTGATGTTGCCTGCACAAGATCTGCATAATAGAAGGGAAAAATCGATGGCATTAAAATAGAAGAGAGCCGAGTTGGAAAGAAGTGATTCAGTGGAGGGAGGATTTGGGAGGAGGAAAAGGGAATATTGGGAGGGGATTATGAATGTGGTATAATGTCTGTATTGATAGACATTGTCAATACAAAGTTTAAAAGAACAAAAGAGCCAGGCATGGTGGCACACTCCTTTAATCCTAGCATTTTGGAGGCAAAGCTAGGATTGCTGTGAGTTCAAGGCCACCCCGAGACTACATAGTGAATTCCAGGTCAGCCTGGGCTAGAGCGAGACCCTACCTCAAAAAAAAAATTGCTTTGTGAGGTGAAGGTAGGTTTCTTGCTCTGATACAGCTCTAGAAAGATGCTTGCACCAAACTCACTTGAAAGTTTTAAGGCTTAATAAGATACAGAGACTATTAATTTCTCAATATAGCCTGGAGGATGAGAACAGGATGTGTCCACACACGGGCAAGTCCTTGACATAGATAGCACCTTCCAAAGAGAAGTGATAACCAGACCCCCTGACCTACACTCAGCTGGCAGCCCTCCTCTGGTTCTTGCCATGAGTGGGCTACCAAGCTCTGAGCCCAGCTCAGTGATGCTAAGGCAGCTGTTGTTGGGGGTCCCCACGTCCACCCAGCCATCCAGGCCAGAGGATGGAGCTGGGAACTTTCCTCTTACTGAGCTAACATCAGGACCAGCGTGCTGATGTCATATTTCTTCTTGACAATCCAATCGAATTCACAAATCATTTTCTCCCTAAGAAAACAGTTATGGGGGCAGAGCATGGTGGCACATTCCTTTAATCTCAGCACTTGTGAGGCAGAGGTAGGAGGATTGCCATGAGTTTGAGGCCACCCTGGGATTACACAGTGAATTCCAGGTCAGCCCGGGCTAGAGTCAGATCCTACCTCAAAAAACAAAAAACAAAACAAAACAAAACACAACCAATTATGAGGCTGGAGAGTGGAGAGATGGCTCAGCAGTTAAGGTGCTTGCCTGCAAAACCCAATGACTCAGGTTTGATTCCCCAGTACCCACATAAGGCCCGATGCACAAAGTGGCACATGCATCTGGAGCTTATTTGCAGTGGCTGGATGACCTGGCATGCCCCTTCTATCTCTCTCTTTTTGTCTGCTTGCAAATAAATAAATATATGTTAAAAAATGAAAACAATTACCAAGGTGGTTCATTTTTACCCTTAAACTATTTCCTTGTAAGTTAAACAAGTTAGGTCTAGGAAAGCTAAGCATCATTTATGACATTTAAAAATAGTTTTAAAATTATTTGCAAGGGGCTGGAGAGATGGCTCAGAGGTTAAGGCACTTTCCTCCAGTGCCTAAGGCCCTGGGTTCAATTCCCCAGGACCCACATAAGCCAGACCCACAAGGTGGTGGCCCTGGTACATTCTCTCTCTCTCTCTCTCTCTCTCTCTCTCTCTCTCTCTCTCCCCTTGAAAAATGAATAAATAAAATATTTTAAAAAAATTATTTGCAAGGGGAGAGAGAGAGAGAGAGAGAGAGAGAGAGAGAGAGAGAGAGAGAGAGAGAGAGAGAGAGAGAGAGAGAGAGAGAGAGAGAGAGAGAGAGAGAGAGAACTTCTTCCAGGACCTCTTGCTACTGCAAACAAACTCCAGATGCATACATCATTTTGTGCACCTGGCTTTACATGGGTACTGTTGAATTGAGCTGGGCTGTCGGGCTTTGCAAGCCATTAACCACTGAGCCATTCCTCCAGCCCCATTTATGACATTTTATTTTATTTTTTTGGTTTTTCAAGGTATGGTCTTGCTCTAGTCTAGGCTGACCTGGAATTCACTATGTAGTCTCAGGATGGTCTTGAACTCATGGCAATCCTCCTTCCTCTGCCTCTTGAGTGCTGGGATTAAAGGCGTGTGCCACCATGCCGGGCTATGACATTTTTAATGGGTGAAAATGCCTTGAATTCCAAATGGCACTCTCATAAATGACTCTGAACCACAACCCATTTGAGTTACTACAGAATCACATGGAGGTCGTGTTTCTTGGCTCCAGTCTACAGGGTAACTGAAGGGGGAAAACTCTGGTTGACAAAGCCATGTGTAGACCCGTTGAGGGATCACGCTGAGGAAGTGATGCTTGGCAGGTGGCTTCTGCATACACTTAAGCAACCTGGTCAATGTAAGTGTAAATGTAGATTTGCATTTCCAGAGTTTAATACTTAGGCACTCAAAGCAGTGGTCACACCCTCAGAACCTCTTCTAACAGGCCACCAGAAGAGAAGCAGGGAACTCAGGATGGAGTGGAGCCCTTGCAGGGTGGGCAGGAGGAACCCGTGTCTGACAGCCAGCCAGGTAGTTGTGACTATGCTGGCCTTAAAAGCACAGTTTGTGAACTTGGTCAAGAGGGCTGAAGCTTTCTTCCTTGTCTTCTCAGTGTGCCGAAGGACATTTCTCTGGAAGGCATTAGAAGAGGAGTCCATTGGTATTTATGAAAAGTGGATACTTACAAATTTAGCTTTTGGTTGTTAAAGATACGGATTATTTAAAAATTCAAGGTTCATTAAAAAGACTTCCCATCAACTACAGTAACAAAAGGAAGACAGTAAGTATTGGAATGTGCCCAGTAACTGGACATATTTGAGCAGCTCTTAAGCCTGCAGAGGCCAGGGGTCTTGCGTATAGGAAAAACCATGAATCAGGAGGAAACTCCACATCATTGGTGAGGAACACAGACCTGGATAAGGCTGATGACAGAAACAAAGGGAACAATTCCAGAAGCAAGCCTGGCATGCCAAAAACCAAGTGTCATGGTTTGATCCAGGTGTTCCCCACAAACAAATGAATGTGTTCTGATTGATCAATCCTTAGCCGATGGCAGTTTGGGTTTTACAACTTTGCTGGAGCTATGTTGTTGGGGACAGGCTCATGGGGGTTATAAGTCAGCTTCCCCTTGCCAGTGATTGGCACACCTTCCTGCTGCTGTTTGCAGTGCTGTGGCCGAGGTGATGTCCACCCCTCTGCTCATGCCATCATTTTCCCTGCCATGATGGAGTCTCCACTTGAGTCCATAAGCCAAATAAACCCATTCTTCCACAAGTCACTTTTGCTTGGGTTCTTTCTGTGCAGCAACTAGAATGCTGACTGCAACAGATTTGGTACCAGAGAGTGGGGTCATCTGTTGCTGCTAGAACCCTGATCTTGTGGCTTGGCCTTTTGGAAGTGATCTGCAGGAGGGATTTGAAATATTGGCCTAAGAGATGCCTTGCACTATTGTAAGTACAGCTTCATGGACCATTCTGATCAGAGTTGAAAGACCTGAATGCAGTAAGAACTGTGGACTGTGAGGTTTGGCTTACAAGGTTGAGAAAGAACTTTGTCAGGATTGTGCCAGAAGCAATTTGTGTGAGAGGCTTGCTGCGTTCTGCTTGCCTGTGTCCTGAGAACCTATGCAAGGTTGTTATATGTAAAGACGGACTGGTGTGAGCAGATGGAGATGGCACAGAAAGAAATGAAATCTTTGGGCCCAAACTGCTGCCTGTTCACCTGCAATTGTTTGAGAAGTTACAACCATTGAGATTGGGCCAGCTGGTCTGCATTGGAAGAGCAGGAAGAATACAGACTCTTTGAAGTAAGGGGCCTGAATGCTCTGTTCCCCCCTGTATTAACAAATTGATAGCCCACCTGGTTCTGTGGAGTATAACAAATGCAAGAACAAAGGGTCATTGGATTTGCAACACAGTTTTGTTTTTGAAAAATGGCCGTTGGCAGTGTGAAGCAGGTGTGTTAGATTGCCTGCATGGAGGCTGATGAAGCCATGAGGATGAACTGTGGGTTGCAATGGAGATCCAATGAATTCTAGGACTATGTATGGCTGCCAAAGCGAGCTGCCAGCTCTGAAAGTTTTCCTGGACTGTGTAGCTGAGTTGGAGGGGCAGAATTGAATCTCCAAGAGACTGATTAGAATTATTAAACTTGGAGTTAGAGATCGATGATGCCCTACTTGTTTTAAAATCTTGTATTGGTTCAATCTGTTTTTGCCATGCCTCATGTTTTGCAGTGTGAATGTTCTGTGCCATTATGGGTTTTATTTATTTATTTATTTTTGGTATTATGGCTTAGTTGAAAACTGTGGGGACTTAGGAGTTGAGCTGAACACATTGTATTTACATCATGTATGATTATTAGTTTGTGGGGGCCCGGGGTGGATTGTCATGGTTTGATCCAGGTATCCCCCACAAACAAATGAATGTGTTCTGATTGATTGATTGATCCTCAGCTGATGGCAGTTTGGGTTTTACAACCTCCCTGGAGCTGTGTTGTTGGGGGTGGGCTTATGGGGGTTATAAGCCAACTTCCCCTTGCCAGTGTTTGGCACACCTTCCTGCTGCTGTTTGCAGTGCTGTGGCAGAGGTGATGTCCAGCCCTCTGCTCATGCCATCGTTTTCCCTGCCAGAATGGAGTCTCCCCTTGAGTCCATAAGCCTAATAAACCCATTCCTCCACAAGCTGCTTTTGCTTGGTTTCTTTCTGCACAGCAACTAGAATGCTGACTACAACACCAAGTAAGCTTGCAGGGGAGAGAGAGGGTGAGGGTGAGGGCAAGGGCGAGGGCACCATCATCCTTCTCATCCCCTGCTGTGTCCAGGATACAGCTGACAGTCCTGCCATAAAATCTGTCCAGCTTGGATTTCCCAAGTGTTCCTGGAAGTCAGGCTCTTGCATAGTGTCTGTGTTAGGCAGGGACTCCACATAGCCGTTTCTTTCCTGAACACTGAGATACAATTCTCTTCTAACTGGATACTAGGTGCTATTTAAATGCTCACCTTAGGGCTGGAGAGATGGCTCGGTGGTTAAAGGCACTTGCTTGCAAAGCCTGAAGGCCTGGTTTTGATTCCCCAGTACCCATGCCAGATGTACAAAGTGGAGAATGTGTCTGGAGTTCATTTGCAGTGATAAGAGGCCCTGGCATGCCCATACTCACTCCTTCTTTCTGCTTCTTTCTGTCTCTCATAAATAAATAAATAAATAAATAAATAAATAAATAAATAAATAAATAAATAAATAAAAGATTTTTAAAAACAGATGTATCAAACAATGTCTTTTTGGTGGAATTGAGTTGTCCCCGGCTCTCTCACTGCCTTCTGAAAAATACTAACAGAATCTCCATTGGAGAGTGAGATCAATATAGGTTAAATGAGACAACATTGCTATTTTGGCTAGCTCCTAATGGGTGTAGCCTCTCTGTAGCTCTCTGGTAGTGGGAATTTCCCCTAGGAGCCCTGGTTCTTAGTCCCCAACAAGACATTGGATGATGGCTGACATCCTGGCAGGAGACAAACCACACCTAGCCTTCACACAGGGCCCAAATGAAACCTATGAGAAAGTGAGGAGACAAACAGGAGACCAATCACCACAGCAAGTCAGTAACTCATGAAAGATCAATGGAGATAGACACCAACAATACCCAACACAACCCAGGACAAAG
>PVHP010026904.1:0-24252 GCA_004024765.1 Zapus hudsonius | reverse complement strand
GCCTCAGGAGTGCTAGGATTAAAGGCTTGGGCCACCACACCTGGCTCCTTTGTTGTTTTGTGTCTCACTACTTAAACCAGAATGGCCTTGAACTCCAAGCTGAGGGCTACAATTATAAGCAGGAGATACCACATCGAGCTTTAGCCTGAAAGATCTTCAGGAAGCATTTATCCAATTTATTGATTTATTTTTATTAAAGTATTTATTTGAGAGAGAGAGAGAAAGAAGCACACACACACACACACACACACACACACACACAGAGAGAGAGAGAGAGAGAGAGAGAGAGAGAGAGAATGGGTGCTCCAGGGCCTCTAGCCACTGCAAAGGAACTCCAGACACATGTGCCACCTTGTGCATCTAGCTTTATATGGGTATGGGGAACAGAACTTGGGTCCTTCTGCTTTGCAGCAAATGCCTTAACCACTAAGCCATCTCTCTAGCCCCAATTTGTGTTTTTCAGAGCGTCACAATCTGAAACCCAGAAACAAAAGGTTATCCACTATGCCCAGTTACACTTTGGTTTTTTTTTTTTGAGACAGGATCTCATGTGAACCTAATCTGGCCTGGAACTCACTATGTACCCAAAGCTGGCTTTGAACTCCTGATCCTCCAGCCTCTAATTCCTATGTGATGGGATTACAGGTTTAGTGACATGTTTATTGACCATGTGGACAGCCAGGGCAGGATGAATGGACACAGCCCCTTTTCCCTGTGATACACCAGTACTAAGCAGTTCAGGACCTACAGGGAAGAAGAGAAAGGAAGAGGAAGGACTTGGAGGAGACTCCTGCAAGAGACAGAAGGAAGTGGGAGGTTTATTCACCAGCAGGATTGCATTTTGCTGGGTGGTGTGGTAAGAGAAGAGACCAGGCCAGATCCTGTATTGGAGGAGGTGGAGAACAACTATTTCTAGCATCCCTCCCCACTCAGTCCAGCTCCTATACCCTTGCCAGACAGTCCCCCCTAGAGTGTGTTCATTCCCTCCTTCCTTCCTTCCTTCTTTCTTACTTTTTCTTTTTTTTTTTTGGTTTTTCGAGGTAGGGTCTCGCTATAGCCCAGGCTGACCTGGAATTCACTATGTAGTCTCAGGGTGGCCTTGAGCTCACGGCGATCCTCCTACCTCTGCCTCTCAAATGCTGGGATTAAAGGCATGCGCCACCATGCCTGGCCCTTCCTTTTTTCTTTTAAAATATTTATTTTAGTTTATCTGAGAGAGAGAGATAGAGAGAGAGAGAGGAGAGAGGAGAGAGAGAGAGAGAATGGGTGCATAGGAACTTCAGACACTTGCATCATTTTGTGCATCCGGCTTTCCATGGGAACAGGGGAATTGAACCAGGTTTGCCAGGCTTTGCAGGCAAGCACCTTAACTGCTGAGCTATCATCTCTCCAGACCCACCCATTAAAATTTTTATTTATGTGCGTGCACATGTGTTGTGTATGTGTGCATGTGCACACTATGGTCTCTTGCTGCAAACCAATGCCCATACTTCTGTAATCGGGTAGCTGGGAAATTGAACCTGTGCTGGCCAGCTTTGCAAGCAATCACCTTTAAACTCCTGAGCCAACTCCCCAGCCCCCTTCTTTTTTCTTATGTGTGTGTGTGTGTGTGTGTGTGTGTGATGTATATATGTATGGATGTGCACATTTGAGGCACATGTCCCACAGTGCTTGTGTCCAGGTTATAGGACAACTTTGGGTATTGGTGTTTGCCTTCCACTTTGACACAGGGTCTCTCCTTATTCACCACTGAGTTTGCCATGCTAGCTGGTCTGTGAGCTTCTGGTGGATTCTCCTGTCTCTGCCCCCCTGCTCACTGTCAGATCACTAGGAAAGCAAAGACTAGCACAACAGCATCCTGACATATATAATATATTATATGTGTCAGGGAGTATATATATATATATATATATTTGTTTTTGTCCTGGAGGATCTTGCTCTAGCCTAGGCTGGCCAGGAATTCAGGAATTCATTATGTAGCATCAAGACAGCCTTGAACTCATTGCGATCCTCCTACCTCTGCCTCCAGAGTGCTGGAATTAAAGATGTGGACCACTATGCTTGGCTATTTTATATATTTTTTGAGGGAGGGAGGGAAGGAAAGAGGGAGGGGGAGAGAGAGAACAGTTGTGCTAGGGTATCTTGTCATTGCAGCATTGTGCCTTTAAAAATATTTAATTTGAGAGAGAGAGTAAGAGAGAGAAAGAGGCAGACACACAGAGAAAATGGGCACATAAGGGCCTCCAGCCACTGCAAATGAACTCTAGATGCATGCCCCACCATCCGGCTTTACGTTGGTACTGGGGAATCAAACTCAGGTCCTTCCGCTTTGCAAGCAAACACCTTAACTGCTAAGCCATCTCTCTACCCTGCATCCTGCTTTTTAAATGAGTATTAGGAATCCAAATTCAGGTTCTCACTCTTGTGTAGCAAGCACTTTACCCACTAAATCTTCTCTCCAGTCCTTTTAGTGTGTGTGTATATGTGTGTGATGTGTGTGTGTGTGTGTGTGTGTGTGTGTGTGTGTGTGTGTTTTGTGGTTTTTTCCAAGGTAGGGTCTCATTCTAGTCCAGTCTGACCTGGAACTTACTCTGTAGTCATAGGTAGGCTTTGAACTTGCAGTGATCCTCCTACCTCTGTTTCCCAAGTGCTGGAATTAAAGGTGTGCATCACCACATCTGGCCCACATAGAATTTTTAAAAATTATTTATTTTTAAAAAATATTTTATTTATTTTTCAAGCAGAGAGATAGAGATAGAGAGAGAGAGAGAACACCAGGGCCACCACCTTGTGGGTCTGGCTTATGTGGGTCCTGGGGAATTGAACCCAGGGCCTTAGGCACCAAAGGCAAGTGCCTTATCCGCTGAGCCATCTCTCCAACCCAAAATTATTTATTTAAAAGACAGACACAGAGAGAATGGGTGGGACAGAGCCTGCAGCCACTGCAAATGAACTCCAGATGTATGCACCCCTTTGTGCATCTGGCTTTACCTGGGCACTGGGGAAGTGAACTCAGGTCATTTGGTTTTTCAGGCAAGTGCCTTAACCACTCAGCCATTTCTCTCCAGCCCTATTTTTTTTTTTTTGAGGTAGGGTCTTATTCTATCCCAGGTTGACCTGAAATTCACTATGTAGTCTCAGAGTGGCCTGGAACTGCTATCCTCCTACATCTGCCTCCCAAGTGCTGGGATTAAAGACAATCGCAACCCTGCCAGGCTTTCCCCCTATTTTTTAAGTGGGTTATTAGGTTTATGTGATTTACTGTGGTATCCCATTGCTCAGAATAGCAATTGAAAAACAGTGTATGCTCAATAGAGCACTGTTGAATAGATGAAGCAAATAAAATATGCAGTCAATGCCAGGCACATGGGTACACACTTATAATCTCAGCATTTAGGAGGTGGAGGCAGGAGGATCAGAAGGTGAAAGAGGTCTGGGGGGGTGGCTCAGTGGTTAAAGGCACTTGCTTGCAAAGCCTGCTGGCCTAGGTTTAATGCCCCACTATGCACATGAAGCCAGCCAGAAAAAAACCAGTAAATGTGTCTGGAGTGAATTTGCAGAAACAAGAGACCCTAGTGTGTCTCCCACACACATACACCCACACACAAATAAATTAATTCACATTTAAAAAAGAGAGAACCGAGCATGGTGGCACACACCTTTAATCCTCTTTAAGCAGAGGTGGGAGGGTCGCTATGAGTTCTAGTCACCCTGAGACTACATAGTGAGTTCCAGAGTTCCAGGTCAGCCTGGGCTAGAGCGAGACCCGAAAAAAGTCAAAATAATAATAATGATGATAATGACAGAGAGAGAGAGAGAGAGAGAGAGAGAGAGAGAGAGAGAGAGAGAGAGAGAGAGAGGGAGAGAGGTGAAAGCCATCCTCAGCTACTTATGGAGCTATAGGCCATCCTTGGTTATATGAGCTCCTGTCTAAAGAAACCAACCAACCATACACAATACATAGTCAAAATTACGGGGAGTATGTGGGGTGTGGTGACACACACCTCTAATCCCAGGACTGGGGAGGCTGAGTAAGTAAGGTACGAGGACCACTGAGCTCCAGGCCAGCCTGGACTAAGAGTTCCAGGTCAGCCTAAATTAGAGCGAGACTGCTTCAAAATTAAACCAAACAATAATAAATAAAAATAAAAATTCTGGGGTGTGTGAGCTATGGAGGCTGTGGTGGATCCAATCTTTAGGACTCCCCACCCGAGAGGTAGAAGGGGTCTCTCCAGTGTGCATCATTTCGAGAAATGGACCAATATACCTGACGGGTATTAATTAGTACTTCCACTTCCTGGTAATCCAGACATCCTACGGGCTGACCACTCCTCTGGGTGGTGGTGGGGGACAGTGATGTATAGTAGATGCGCTTCTCTGTTCCCCTTTCCCGCCCACGCCCGCGTCCTAGAATCAAGGCCCTTGCCCCATCCCCTGTCCACTGCCCCGAGGATACCGGGCGGGGCCATGAATCAGCACTTGCTAGGACCGATGCACGCTCCGTCCCCGCCAGGGGTCCCCAGCGGCTGCAGGGCTAGACCCCACCCCCACCGCGTCCTCCTCCGCCCGGGCGCTATACCTGCTGGGAGTTGTAGTCTCGACTGCCCCTTTGTCCTTGGTCTACTCAGCGAATCGATCGGCCTCGGGTCGAACTACAACTCCCAGGAGGCCACGCACCAGAGTCTCGGGAAGGGCCGGGATGGGGAGCCAAGGGGGAGGGGAAGCTAGATGAAGGAATCGGGGTGAAGTAGAAAAAGGGGAGCAACTGAGGGATAGTGGAGAATTGGGGGGAACGCTCCGAAGAAGGTAGCGAGCAGTGTGCGCGGGGAGAGGGGGACAAGGCCCGCAGTAGCAGCAGGGCTGGGCGGGGCGAGCAGGTGGGCGGGTCCCTTACGTCACGAGGCGTGGGCGGGGCCAGCGGGGGTTGTCCGCTCGCGGCACGCACAGCAGCCGCAGCCGCCTCGCGCCGGGTCCCGCGGTCGCATCGCTCGTGTCGCCTCCTCCGCGCCGTCGCCTCGCTCGCTCGCACCGGGAGTCGGATCCCCCTTCCGGCCCACGGGCTCCAGCCGCCGCCCGCTTCCAAAGCCCCCCTCTCCAGCAAGGCCATCTCGGTCTCCTTCCTCCGACCCCATAACTAACACTCCCGACGCTGAAAGATGGTGGATCGCGAGCAGCTGGTGCAGAAGGCTCGGCTGGCCGAGCAGGCGGAGCGCTACGACGACATGGCCGCGGCCATGAAGAACGTGAGTGTCTCCTCCCCTCCCCCCTCCCCGCATCGCCCTCGGCTCTTCCCGGGGACACGCGATCCCTCGGCGCGTGGAAAAGGCATCACTCCCCCCCCCCGTCCTCGGGGCCCCGTGGCGTGTCGTGACCGTAGGCTGATCGCCCCCGTTCCCTCCACGATCCGGATGGTGACGCGGCCTCTCCTGTCCCCAGGCAGGGTTCCTCTTCGGGCCGGGGCTGGGGCGGGGTCTCAGCAGCCCTGGGGTCCCCCGGCCTGCACGTCTGGGGGTCTGCAGGGGGCCCAGAGCGCATCCTTTGTGCCCGCTTCCCCTCCTCCCGGGCTGGGCGGGCGTGGGGGCGGGGGACCGCATGGATGCGGTTCCTCTTTTTTTTCCTTTTCTCCCTGGTGTCTGGGCGGCGCCTTTTTCCCATTCACTCCGCAGGTCTCCCAGTTTCCCACCCCCCAACCTCCCCCGATCTCCTTCCCCACTCTTGCTCTCTCCTGACACAGCCTTTCAAGAATCTTCTCGCAGAGGGGTGGGAAATGTAGCTTTTCCTGAAAACCCGGCCTCAGTGGTGCAAAATCGAAACCACCTTGCTCACTTAAAATTTTTTTTTTACCCTTAACAAAAGGCTTCTCTACCTATTTCCCAAAGCAAGTCCTCTAGCTATTTATTTTTATTTTTTATTTTATTTTTTAAGGAAGGTGGGACAAGTGTCTCACTGGATTTTTTTGTTGTTGCTGATTTGCCCTCCACATGTCATCTTCATTTTTCTTTAAAAAGAAATTTTTTTTTTTGGTATGGAAAACGGTTAGGTATATTGTCCATTAAAAAAATAAAGGTGATGACTGTTAGCTGAGTGATCCAATTTGTGACATATGCTGTTTTTCTTTCAAATGCAGGCACGAGTCTGCTGAAATTCCTATAAGGGGGGGATAAAAAAACACCCATATTTCGTCTTAAATGTGATATTGCAAACAAAGCGGTGGTGGGAGGCAGTATCAAGTCATTCCAGAAGATTCTGCATTTGTCATATTGCAGAGAGCCTAGACTGGGTGGAGGCTGGGAGGAGTTATTTTAAAGGGGGAAAAGTCGTTTTTTTAAAATTTTGTTAGCTATATCTGAGGTTTCATTTTTCCTTTTTTCTAAGCTTATGCATCCTCGTGGGATGAGAAGAGACTGCTGGGTCTCCAGTTGTCGCATTTTGTCTTGAGATGCAGGTTCCTGCCTGGGCTGCACCATTTTTGTCGGGAACATTAATTTAGCCAATCAGTTGGGACCCCGTTTGCTATTAGGAGAAGGGGAATTACTGAATATTGTAAAATCAAGTCTAAAAAAATGAATAATTTGGTTTCCCACCACCTTAATATTTAACTTCCTGCCTTACGTAACAAAGGATTTCAAATGCATCTGTGGTGTGAAGTGCACACTGGAGTGTACCTTACATGTTAAATCTTTCAAATGAAGCAGCGATATATTACAAATATTTGAGTAATTTTACTAGTTCTTGAGAGATACCAGTACCGATTTTTTTTGCATTTAAACCAGCTACACAAAGGTTTTTACCTTATGCAGAAAAAAATCAATTTTAAAATTGGATGTACTGCTTTATTAATGTACTGTTACAGTTGCTATTTTGTAATGTTTTACTGCTCAAATGACATAACGTTGGGCTTTCTGGAGCTCACCAATATTGAAAATAGCCTCAGTTTGTGATATTTAGGCTAATTTTTCCGTATTTCTAGTTTCACAGGAAAGCGAGTGACCTCGCACCTATATCCATAGCAACCCAGTGATGTCACACACAATGACACAGAGGCTGCATTGCACCTAAGGGCTGGTAGGGAGTTTTCAAGTGGCATTTGTCCAAGGTAATGCAGAAATTGGAGCTGATAAGCCAGGTGGGAATCGATCACTACTTCTAGAGAATTGCTCCACAGAATTAAAACTCATTTTCCTTTAGATATGCAAAACAGTGACCTAGGTGTGTTTTACCCATTTATTTCTAGTCTAATTATAAAAGTTCATGAGATACACATTTAAGCGTGAACCTCATTTATTTGGAAATTTGGGCAATGGAATGAAGGAGTTTTAAGAATATATGTGTGGAAAAAATATATGTGTGGCCATCGAGAAGTGGAATGTATAGTTAGGTTATTGCAAATAATTAATTTGGCTGGTTTTAATAACCTTAGAAAAGGAATGGCTTCCTGCTGGCCATTTCCAGTAGCTAACTGTTAGGAAATGAGAATTCATTGCAAAAAAATTTTTTTCTTCCCAAGGTAGGGTCTCACTGCAGCCCAGGTGGACCTGACACTCTGTAGTCCAAGGCTGGCCTCTTCTGAGTGCTGGGATTAAAGGTGGTGCCTAGTTTACAAAATACTTCAGGTCTGAATCTGGGAAGGTTCCTTTTTGCTCATTTGTGTTTCTGCTTCCTGTGATTTTGAGAAAATCCCCTTACCTCTAACCCTCATTGTCTGCATCTGTAAAAGGACACAATACCTACACGTAAGGGACCTAGGTGCTCCAATGTGCTGAGAAAGGTCACAGGGTTGGGGAGTACAGCTCAGCAGCATGTGTGAGGCCCCGGCTTCAGTCCTTAGTACCCCCCCCCCCCAATTTAAACCGTCTCACAGTTGTGAGAACTTAGACTTAAGAAAAAATTTAGTCTTAACATTCACTTGAGCTATGCTGGAAAGGCTGAAATTGCAATAATGGGGGAATTAAAATTTAGGTGTACTTAGGGAAATTATCCTATAGTGACATTGTTGGAATCTCTAGAGAGATAATTGTATGTTGAACAGGATAGAAATAATATAGGGGGGCAGAATTTTAAAAAGGGCGAGAGTTGGGTCAGTTAAGTTAAATATGTAATTTACATTTTAAGGAGAGCTCGAACACCTCAGTGTTACATGCTTGTGAGATGACACAACTGTTCTCCCTTATCCACATTTTTCTATATTGTAACATCCTTGGTCAACCATGGTCCAAAAATATTAAAATGTAATAAAGTCTCAACTTCTATTCCTGTCTATTGTTATAATTGTTCTACTTTATTGTTAATCTCTTACTGTGTCTAATTTAGAGATTAAATTTTATCAGAGATATGTATGGACAGGGAGAGGACATTGATGGATACAGCATTTGAGATCACCTACGTTAGGGAGCTTGAACCCATCCCTTTCCTTTGGGTAAGGGGAGACCAGTGAATTGTTCTGTCCTTTGGCTTTCCATAGCCTCCTGAGAAGTTAATATCCTAACTAGGCTACCAGGGCTTGCCTCATGGGGGAGAAAAGGTTTTAGACTACTAATTCTACTAATTTTCCTTAAGTTACTAGGTTAAGCAGTCTTTTATTTTTTGATTGTTTTTTTCAAGGTAGGGGCTCACTCCAGCCCAGGCTGACCTGGCTGGGAATAGAGGGTTCCCTATCATGTCCAGCCTCAAATTTTACTTTTTTTTTTTTTGAGGTAGGGTCTCACTCTAGCCCAAGCTGACCTGGAATTCACTCTGTAGTCTCAGGGTGACCTCAAACTCAGCAATCCCTCTAGCTCTGCCTCCCTAGTGCTGGAATTAAAGGCTTGTGCCACCATGCCCAGCAATCTTAACGGGAATCAGGATGGCAAAAAGCTGTAAGAATTATATAACCATGTCCTCTTAGTGGGATCAATAGATATTAAAACTCTTACTATCTGCTATGCTCAAGTGCTCACAGGAGGCTGGAGCAGTAGCATCATCCCTAATGGAGTGATGGCACCTCCGGAGATCGATCCCGATTCCTCTGAGGTGAAGCTCTGCCAGCCATTATTCTCAGTCACGTGGTCAGAATTGTTCTGTGGAGCCAAGAGAATACAGATAACTTTGTTTTACACATTATTATTCTTCACAATGCCGAAGTGAATATTACATGCTTTTTCTGATAAAGAGCAGTTTCACGTAACTTCTGGGTTCTTAGAGATAAAAGATGTGAGGTATATACATCCTTGTTGCAGCCATCTGGATTAAAAGCAGACTCTAATGCATGATTTCAGATCTAAAACTTAGGGAAGCCTTGCTCATTAAGCTTTTGAAAAATATTTATTTATTGAGAGAATGTGCGTGAGAAAGAAGCAGAGAGAGAGAGAGAGAGACAGACAGACAGAGAGACAGAGAGAAGAGAATGGGTACACCAGGGCCTCCAGACACATGTCCCACCTTGTGCTTCTGGCTTTAATGTGGGTACTGGGGAATCAAACTCTGGTGGTTAGGCATTGCAGGCAAGTACCTTAACCGCTGAGCCATCTCCAGCTTTAAAGGCACTTGAATGCAAAGCCCAAGGACCCAGGTTCAATTCTCCAATGCTCACCTAAAGCCAGATGCACAAGGTGGTGCATGAGTCTGGAGTTCCAGGCCCTGTACACTCCTTCTCTCTATGCTTCTCTCTTGCACACATAAATTATTTAAAAAAGAGTAAACAGTGTTGTGTCTATTGAAGTTATAAAGTTTGTGCCATTAATATAGCCTAGTCATATAACAATCTTAGAGTACATTATCTTTTTAATTTGAATATTTTATTTAGTTATTTATTTTTATTTTCAAGGTATGGTCTCATTCTAGACCAGGCTGATCCGGAATTCACTGTAGTCTGGGTGGTGGCCTCATTGACAGTGGTCCTCCTACCTCTGCCTCCTGAGTGCTGGGATTAAAGGCATGTACCACCACAGATGGTTTAATTTTATTTGTTTTGAGGCAGGGCCTCACTCTACACCATGCTGGCCTGTGACTCACTCTGTATCTCAGGCTGGCATTGAACTCATGGAGATCTTCCTACCTCAGCCTCCTGAGTGCTGTTTTTAAAGGTGTGAGTCACTATACCCAGTTTGAGTATAGCTTAGTGGTATTCACTGCATTCTACAGTATTATACAGCCATCACCTCTATTTTAAGAATGTAAGTCTGGTATGGTGGTGCATGCATGGAATCACAGGGCATGGAAGGAGGGTCCAGAGTTCAAGGCCAGCTTCAGGTAAGTAGCAAGTTTGAAGCCACCGAGCACTAGATGAGACCCTGTTTCATCAAAAGCAAGAGAGAGAAGGAGGGGAGGGGGAGAGGGAGGTTTAGAGAAGCAAGCTGGCCTAGACTAGCCCTGGCTGGATTTCAAATCCTGATTACCCATTCAGGACCGGGTCAATGAAATGCCCACGACAGCTCACAGCCAGTGATGATAGGTGTCTCCTACCATCCAGCCCCTTTAGCTGGCTTTGTTTCCATTTAAAGAGTCCTGGGATTTAAAAGCCATATGACATTCACCTAAATAAACAGTCATTCACCCGCAATGTGAGCAAACCATTAACTCCTGGGGGGCTAGGAGAGGGTTGCTGGGTGTTCTGACAACCATTCTCAACCCAAGGCTGACTGAGAATGCCTACCCTGCTGTGTGGTAGTGCTCCCCTAATGAGCACTCCTGGGCACTGAACAGGGAGCTAGCTAGCTAGCTGTTCAAGCACAGCCTTCCAGCAGTAAGATGCTGGATGAGTTTTGGTTGCCATGAAGCTCTAAGAAAGTGTTATAAGCAGTGACTTGTAGCTCTTACCCAGTTCTACCACTAACTGTAACTTTTATTAAAAAAAATATTTTTTGCTGGTGATGGTGGCATATGCCTTGCATCCCAGCACTTGGGGGGCAGAGGTAGGAAGATCGCTGTGAGTTCAAGGCCAGCCTGAGATGACATAGTGAATTCCAGGTCAGCCTCTCCTGTGTGTATATTTTCATTTGCAACGTTGCAAGGGAGGAGGTGGCAATGAGATTGGGTGTGCCAGGACCTAATGTTGTCACAGTACATGTGCACTGTGCATCTGGATTAGGTGGGTACTGAGGACTCAAACCCAGGCCACTTAGGCTGACCTTGAACTGACTAGTATAGGCAGTTGTTGATCTCATACTCCTTTTGCCTAGCCTTCTGAGAAGTTACAGGCCTTTGCCACTAGGCTCAGCTTTTTTATCTTTAAAAAATATTTATTTGCAAAGAAAGGGAGAGAGACAGGGAATGGGCGCACCAGGGCCTCTTGCCACTGCAAACGAACTCCAGGTGTGTGCAATGCTCTGTCCATCTTACTGGGGAATCAGACCCAGGCTGTCAGGCATTGCAAGCAAGCGCCTTTAACTGTGAGCTATCTCTCCATCCCTGTTTTTTTTTTTTTTTTTTTTTAACTACAGCAGCCAAACAAAAAAGACCCTAATAATTTACTGGGTACACTGCAAAGGAACTGAGCTAGGCAGTAACTCTGGTACTAGAGTACTTTTTTTTTTGAGATAGGATCTTGTTATGTAGCCCAGGCTGGCCTCAAATTCCAAGCAGTTCTCACTTAACCTCCCGAGTACTGGAGGCATATGCCACCGTGTCCAGCTCCCCCCATTTGCCCCTTTTTTTTCTTTTCATTTTTGGTGTGGGTGCATGTGGAGGCCGGAGTTCTTTCTGCGTCCAGTGTCTTCCTCAGTCAGTCTCTTACCTTTTGTGACCAGGGTCTCACTGAACCCAGAATTCAGATAGCCATAGATACCTAGGAATCCTGTGTCTGCCTGCTGGGGTTCAGGGCATGTCGCCACACCCAGCTTTTTACGTGGGGCGTGAAACTCAAGTCCTCGTGCTTGCCTGGCCACTTCCCCAGCCTGTCCATTTCAAGAAGCTGGTGGGAGGTCAGCCAGGTTGACAGCCTCTCACAGCAAAGGACTCATTCTCACCTGATTGGGAAGCATCCAGTCTGCTTGTGAGGTGGTGAGTAGAAAAGTGGGACAGATAATTCTCTTTGGTCTCATGTAGTCCAGGCTGCCCTTGAACTCATGGCACCACCATGCTGGGCTTTGTTTTTTTTTTTGGGGGGGGGGGTTCGAGGTAGGGTCTCACTCTAGCCCAGGCTGACCTGGAATTCATTGTGTAGTCTCAGGGTGGCCTGGAACTCACGGTGATACTCCTACCTCTGCCTCCAGAGTGCTGGGATTAAAGGTGTACACCACCACGCCTGGCTTTTTTCTTCATTTTTTGAGATAGGTCCTGTCTTGGAGCTTGGGCTGACCTTGTATTTGCTATGTAGCTGAGGATAATCTGAACTGATCCCTGGTCCTCCACCTCCTCAGTGCTGGGATCCCAGGTGCCAGACAGCGTAGATTTCTGTATAGGAATTTTATTTGCTTATTTTGTTTTTTTGAGGTAAGGTCTCGCTGACCCAGGCTGACCTGGAATTCACTATATAGTCTCAAGGTGGCCTTGAACTCATGGTGATCCTCCTACCTCTGCCTCCTGAGTGCTGGGATTAAAGGTGTGCACCAGCATGCCCAGCTAATTTTTAATTTTTAAAATATTTCTATTTCTTTTGAGAGACAGAGACAGAAAGAGTTTGGGCCACTGCAAATGAACTCCAGCTGCATGTGCCACTTTGTGTACCTGGCATTTTGCGGGTACCAGAGTATTGAACCCATGCCCTCAGTCTTTCAGGCTTTGCAACCAAGCACCATTAACCAATGAGCAAACTTTCCAGCTTCTTTATTTTTTTATATAGATTTTAAACATGCTACTAAGGAAAAAAAAATCTGGGGGTTGGGACGATGGCTCAGCAGTTAAAGGCCCTTGCTTGCAAAGCCTGTCACTACCTGCCCAGGTTCAATTCCCAGGCTGCCCAGGTAAGCTGGACACACCAGATGGTGCAGGTGCCTGGAATTCATTTGCATTGGGGCAGGAGGTGCTGGCTTGGTCATACACGGCACATGTGCACAAGTAAGTTTAAAAAATTAAGCAAGCGAATATTCTGAGGTGAGCCTGGTGGTACACACAACCTAGCACTTGGGAGGCTGAGGCTAGAAGTTGGAAAGTTCAAGGCCTGCCCAAGGCACATAGTGAGACCTTGGAGTGTGCAGGCTAGGCAGAGGGATGCTGGTGAGGTGGGTCCCAGTGTCTGAGAAGGTTAGCAGCAACAGGATAGACACAACATAGCCCAGGCAGCCCCGTGTTCTCAGAGCTCCTTTGTATGTAGCCACCCTCACAGGCCTGCCTGCCTGCCCAAGAGGTGTGTCTCTTACTTGATTCCTGATCTGATCAAGTTGACAATAAATAACTGCCACGAAGGATTAGAGATCATTTTGTGTTCATATGTGTAGGTCAGAGTTGGATGACAGCTGTCTTCCTCCAGTCACTCACCATCTTACTCTACGGAGTCTCTTTGAACTTGGAGGTCGCTGATTGAGCTCTAAACTAGCTGGTCAGTGAGCCCGAGGGATCCTCATGCCTCTTCCTCTCCATAGGTGGGATTACAGACACGTACCACCACACTTTTATGTCTTCATGCTTGCTGCACCCGAGAGGAATTACCTGGATGATGCACTTTCAGGTCTAGGTCTCTAGTCTTCAGCCACATCTGTGAAATGCAAGTCTAGGTCAGAAACAGGTGAGAACGGTGGCTTGTTCTGTCTCTGGCCAGCAGGAGAACTGGCTCAATCCAGGAAGGGTGAGCGCGCAGGATTTTAGTATCCAACCTTATATACAATCTAGGGATGTGTTGCATTGCCTTATCTCTTACACAAAGGGGGCTCAGTAAACAGGAACACAGCCAGGAAAACTCAGCCTCAGCCAGCAGGAGTAAAACCTATTAGCACTTGTAAACAGGATTTAGGGCTGTCAGCCATCCCCCCTGTCTCCTGGGGGGCACAGGTGTGCTAGGAACAAAGGCATGAGCTACCATGCCCGGGTTCTCATCCGAATGCATATTAAAACTTAACTCTCAGATATACAGCCAGGCTGGGTCTGACATGTTTGAGGTACAGGCCTATCTTCGCTTTCCTCCTACCTCCTGGCTTGAATTTTTTTTTTGGGGGGGGGTTTCCAGGTAGGGTCTTACTCTAGCCCAGGCTGTCCAGGAACTCACTGAGTTCCAACATGGCCTCTAACTCAATTTTCCTCCTTCCTCTGCCTCCCCAGTGCTGGGTTTAAAGGTGTGTGCCACCATGCTTGAGTATACATATATATATATCTCCACCTTTTTGAGACAGGGTCTCTCCCTTGAGTGTGGAGCTGGCCAGTTTACCCCAGAAATCCCACTTTAGCTTCTTGAATGTTAGATTATAGGCAGACTACCATACCCACCTGCCGTTTATGTGGCTGCTAGGGGTCTGAGCTCTGGTCCTCACACCTGTGCAGCAAGTGCTTGACTTGGCCATCTCCTCAGCCCTTCTTGCCCCACCCCCACCTCCCACCCATTTTTGGAGGCAGGCTCTCATGTAACCAAGGCTGGCCTTGAACTGATCTATCCCAGTGCTGGAATTACAGAAGTACATCACCATGCCTGCTTCCTTTGCTTCTTTGCTTATGGGTGGAACAAGTGCTTTCTTTTCTTTCATGAAAACTTGCAAACAAACACTGTAAGGTGGGGTAGAATAATAAGCCCCCACGCAGCCGGCTCCCCACTCAGCACATCTAAGTGTCTATCTACACTTCCAGTCCCCCTTTGGGATTATTTACTGTTTTGGACGATGGGCTTTCTGACTACCTAAAATTACCCTGATAATGTCACAGCCATAGTGGCTCAAATTGCCCACAATGTCTTTACATTCAGCTTTTTTTTTTTTTTTTGCTTACAGCATTAAATCCAGATGGCAGATAATTTACTTTCTCTCTTGATATTAAAGAGACACTTGCCTTCAGGTGACAATCCAAGTACGAGCTGCTATCCTTTGTACTCCCTGAGGGGGATGAGATCCTGGGTGGATTGTGAGTGGGTGGGTAAGCTCTGCTCCTCTGGCCCCCTTCCTTGCTGCTTTTTCTGAAAGGACGAGCTTGTTCCGGCATTCACTGTAATCTGCGAGGAAAGCTAACATCCACTTGATTTCTTAAGGGCCGTGTGCTTCAAGCAGACTTGCTTTTTGTTTTTGAGGTTGGGTCTCTAGCCAAGGCTAACTTGGAACTCACTTTAGTCCTAGGCTGGTCTCGAACTCCCAGCAATCCTCCTATCTCTGCCTCCCTATTGCTGGGATTAAAGGTGTGCGTGTGCCACCATGCCAGCTGCTGTTTCTATTTTTCAGACAGGGTCTCAGTAAGTTGTTCAGGCTTGCCTTGCTGTCTAACTCGGCCCTTCCTAATGCAATCCCTGTTCAACCCATTTAGAGGGGACTATGACCCCCAATAAGCCAATTTTAAGGCCTTTTCTAGTTTATGTGGTGTTGGGCTTCATGTATGTGAGGTAAGCACTGTACCCACTGAGCTCTACCCACACTTCCCTAAAGCCTCTTTTAGACAAGTAACTATCACTGTGCATCCCTTTGTCCAGTGCCAAAAAAAAGTTCTTCCCCTCCCATGTATTCCCATCAGTTGTCCTCCTCCATACCCTGTGTACACACTTGCAGATGCCCGAGGAGACCTTTAGGCTTGTTTCCTTGAGATAGAATCTCTACTGATTGTGGAGCCTACAGGACTGGCCATGCCCAGCTGGTGAAGTGGACTCTGGGAATTGAGCTCAGCAGAATGGAACCCTCAGCTATGGCATGCTTGTGCAGGAAGCACTCCTAACCCCTGAGCCATCCCTCCAGGTTATCTCAGGGAGCTTCCTGGCTGGTGGCAGCCACCACTCCCGCCTGCTGTCTGTGTGCTCCCGCTTGACGTACACCTGCTAATGCTTCCTTGGCTGCTGCTGATCAGGTGTCTGGGCTCTTAGGGCTAGTGAGGAGAATCCATCTCTAGAGAGGAGGTGCTGCAGTTGCTGGGAGGAGAGGGTGTGTTTAGGGCTGGGAGAGATTATTGGGCCCATTTTCACAGACCTTGTGGGCTGAGTTCATCTGCTGTGAATTCCTGTCACTCCATTCACAAGTGACTTGCTACCATGATGACTCACTGGTGATTCACAGGCCTCAGGTTATAGGGTGCAGTGTGAGCGTTACACTTGTGTGGAAAAGCAGTTTTTGGGATGAGGGCAAGGCCTTTGCACACCGAGAGTATTGGGAGCTTGGAGGAGTCTTTCTACCTGCACAAGACTGATAGTCAATTAGGGCCTCATAGTTTTACTTGTTAGGTGAGGTTGTCTTTTGCATTGTGGGGATAATAAACAGCATTCCATGGATAAATTACTTTCCACACAAGCATAAATACCTGAGCTGAAATTCCCAGACCCCACTTAAGCTGTGGCTGGCTTCTGCAATCCCAGCATGCCTATGGAGACATGGGGGGCAGAGAAGAGAATTTCCCAGAAACTCTCAGCCCAACCGTCCTGGTATATGGAGCAGTAAACAAGGAGCCATGTGTGAACCAGCCTTAAACAGGGTGGAGAGCCAGGATGGACCCTGATGTCCTTTTGACTTTAGTGACAAACGTGGAATTTTGTTTTACCTACCTGTCTTTGAGGTGGGTGGAAATTCACTATGAAGCCCAGGCTGGTCTCAAACTTCTGACAGTCCTGCTTCAGGCTCCCCAGTGCCAAGTTTAAGGTGTGGGTCACCACACCCAGTTATGAATGGTAGTTGTAAGGAAATGAACTCAGGGTTGAGCCTAGTAATGTGATTCCCTAAGGGTGGATGGGGTGAGATCTCACAGGGGTGTGTAAGAGGGTCAAGGACTCAGCAGAATTTGTAAGAGGGAAAGAAGTGCTGGTTTGGGGTGGATGTGTAGAATGCATTTGAAGGCAAATGATTTTGTGCTTTTTTCCCCCCATTGTGGCAGGATTTATTGCTTCCCTAAAAGGTGTCCAAGATAGCAAATGTAAACCTCTTCCCTTTTTCATCCTGGCCAACATCAGGTGGACATTAGCAACAGGAGAGTGTGCCAAACACTTGCAAGGGGAAGCTGGTTAATACCCATAAGCCCACCAACAGCACACCTCCAGCAAGGTTTCAATTCCCAAATTGCCATAGTCTGGGCATTGAGCATTCAGAACACATGAGTTTATGGGGGACACCTGAATGAAACCACCTCAGTGTGTGTGTATGTGAGTGTGCCAGGGTCTTTTGCCACTAGAAATGAATGCCCAGCTACTTTACATGGGTGGCTGGGGATTTGAACCTGGGCTGATGGGCTTTGCATGCCAGTGCTTTTAACATCTGAGAGCCCTCTTCCCAGCCTCACCTCCCCCACCCTCTCCTAATTATAAATTTGCACACTTGTGCAGGGCCTCTTGCCACTGTGAGCACCAGTTGCATCTGGTTATGTGAGAGGCTTGGGAGTTGATCCCAGGCCAGTAGTCTTTGCAAGCAGTTGCCTTTAATCATTGAGTTATCTTTCCAGCCCCCACCCCCCATTTTGATTTTCTTTTTTTTTGTTGTTGTTGTTGTTATTGTTCTTTTTCGAGGTAGGGTCTTACTCTAGCCCGGGCTGACTTGGAACTCACTCTGCAGCCCCAGGCTGGCCTTGAACTCACATCAATCCTTCTGTCTCTGCCTCCTGAGTGCTAGGATTAAAGGCCTGTACCACCATGCATGGCTCTTTCTTTTTTGAGACAGAGTATTGGCATTTAGTCTCAGGATCCTTTGGAACTTCGAGCCTCCTGCTTCATTCTCTCCAGTTACAGGATTGCAGGCACTAGCCACCATGCCTGGCTACTGGTAGATCTTAGTCTTTTTAAAGTGTTTATTAGAAAAATTGCCTCTTTCTGGTTTGTGATTGTGTCTTCCTCATCGAAGACACTTAGCATTGGAGAACACATATGATTTTTAAAGTCTGGCACAGACTGAAAATTAAGTGACTGTCGAGTGCTCAGCCCTAAACAGGATTTCTTAATATTTTTATTTATTTGCAAGCAGAGAAAGAGATTGGGCGTGCAAACAAACTCCAGAATCATGTGCCACTTTGTGTATCTGGCTTTACGTGGGTGCTGGGGAATTGAACCAGGGCAGTGAGGCCCTGCGAGCAAGTGCCTTTAACAGCTGAGCTATTGCCTTAGCCCTAAACAGGACTTCTGTATTATCCCCTCTAAGGCTCAGAGAGCACTGTAGAAGAGGGGTAGGAAAGATGTAAGATCTGGAAGATGGGGGGCCGGTCTGTCTTCTGGACATGGTATGGCTGTGGTTTCTGCCTCTCTGTTCCATCACTGTTGAGGGGAGGGGCTTATAGGCTCCACCCTCCCTGAGGAGCTAATGGCTACTAATGACTGCTGGGAAGGAGGAATTGGGCTTCCATAAAAAACCACAGCTATGCTCAGTGGGCTCTACACACATAATTAAAAACCCATGAAATTAGGTGAGAGACAGACTAGTTGGGAAGACGTGAGAGTGGCTAAGAGAAGACCTTGGGCTGTGACTGTTAGGAAGGTTTGAAGCCTGCAGCCTGTGCTGCCACTTCACGGTGCTATGACTTTGAGGGGTCATTGTCTCTAGTGGGTGTCATCACCTCTCTGATAGAGTGCTTATGAGAAGAATGTAGGATGTGGTGGCTCTTAAGAGACCCCAGGTTCTTGCCCACTTCTCTGTCCTCTGAGACCTAAGCTTGGCCCTAAGGAGGCCGTGGATGTCTCTTGACAGAATGTTTTTCCTGGAATGTTTCCCTTTTGTACAGTTTTTATCCAGGGTGATAACTGTTGGGAAAACCCAGTTTAAGGTGTTCCTTGCTAATTGGAACTTCCAGTCTTCCTAGATTACATTGCTGTTTGGGGGTGCTGGAAAGATGACGGCTCAGCAGTTACGGCGCTTACTTGCAAAGCCTAACAAACCAGGTTCAGTTCCCCAGTACCCACATAAAGCCAGGTGCATGCATTTGAGTTTGCTTGTAATGGCTGGAGACCCTGGTGCATCCAAAAATTATATATATATATATATATATATATATATATATATATATATATATATATATATATATTTTAAAAAGAATACTGAGCCGGACGTCGTGGTGCACACCTTTAATCCCAGCACTCAGGAGGCAGAGGTAGGAGGATTGCCGTGAGTTCAAGGCCACCCTGAGACTACATAGTGAATTCCAGGTCAGCCTGGACTAAAATGAGACCCTACCTGGAAAAACCAAAAAAATAAAATAAAATGAAAAGAATACTGAGCTGGGTGTGGTAGCACTTGCCTTTAATCTCAGTTCAAGGCCACCCTGAGACTACATAGTGAATTCCAAGTCAGCCTGAGCTACATCGAGAACCCTACCTCAAAAAACAACCAACCAACCAAACCAAATACTGCCCGGAGCCGGGCATAATGGTGCACACCTGTAATCTCAGTTTGGCGGTGGAGGCAGGAGGATCAGAATTTCAGGGTTATCCTCAGCTGTGTAGTGAGTACAAGACAAGCTTGGACTACTTGAGACCCTATTTTTAAAAAGACACAATAAAACAAGGACTAGGGAGATGGCTTAGTGGTTGACTGAAGTTTGGATCCCCAGCACGTCTGTGGCAGTGGGAATGGGAATCAAGAGAATCCTAACGCTTGCCTGGCATCTGCAATGGCAAACCACAAGAGAGAGCCCATCTTTAACAAGGTAGAGGTTGGGGCCAACACCTGGAGGTTGTCCTCTGACCTCCGGAGACACATACAGCAAGGCTTGTGTGTATGTGAAGGCAAGGGGTGAACATTGGGTGTCCCCCTGAGATGGAGTCTTGCTGGGTTTTTCTCACCAGCCATTTTCTGGTCTCTGCACTCCACTTCACTGGAGTCACTTCCAGCTGTTCACATGGGTGCTAGTGGTCTCCAGCCCTCCTGCTTTCACCAAGCCAGAACTTGAGATTTGTAGGGTGCATGTGTGTTGAGTCCCCAAGGTCATGGTCACATTCAAGATTTACCAGGACTAGTCTGCTCCTGGCTAAGATACATCGCAGCAACCATGTGCAAAGCCAGCCAGCCGCAAGCAGGACAAGCCAAGGCCCTCCCGAGTCCTGTCCAGGGAGACCACACAGGCGGTGGTGCCTCCTAGTGCCCTGGCCCTCCTGGAAGGGGTTGGCCGCAAACCATGCAGTTCACACCAGTGGTTTAGACACAGTGAACCATTCTTACCTGGGAAGGGTGAGAACCTTTCTGAAATCCAAGTCCTCGGGTGCCAGCCAGGGGCTAACCTTACACAGGCTTTCTAAAGATAGTGATGGAAAAAGCTGGTGTGTCGACCCTTTTCTGCACAGCACCTAATTCACAGTTCAGGTACTTCATTCAGTAACGCAAGGCATAACAAAGACTTATTTTCAAAGTATTTAGTTAGTAGGCAGGAGGCTAACTTGTGGATACATTATTATTAAACAGAATTGTGTCCTCTTGGTTTGCAGTGATTTATTCCATTGCCTGAATAGAATACACATTTTGGAACATTCTGTGGACATCCATGCATATCTTGCACACAGCCATGTTTTGATTTTTTTTTAAGTATTTTATTTATTCATACATACAATACAGAGAGAGAGAGAGAGAGCGCACACCAGGGCCACCTCCCTGTGGGTCTGGCCTACGTGGGCACTGGGGAACCGAACCCGGGACCCCAGGCACTGGAGGCAAGTGCCCCAACCGCTGAGCCATCTCTCCAGCCCTGATTTTTTTTTCTTTATTGGGTACGCTTATTGCCAGTTCGTGTCTACTTGCTTTTTTATGTGATAGTATTCTTCAGTCTTAGGACAGGAAAACACAGCCAAATGTACCTAGTTTCCTGCAGCTTTATTTTTATTTTTTATTTTTGGTTTTTTGAGGTAGGGTCTCCCTCTAGTTCAGGCTGACCTGGAAGTCACTGTGTAGTCTCAGGGTGGCCTTGAACTCATGGCGATCCTCCTACCTCTGCCTCCCGAGTGCTGGGATTAAAGGTGTGCGCCACCACGCCCGGCTTAATTTATTTTTTTATTGTCTATAATGAATTACAATATTTAGTGAGCAAACAATGAGTTTTTATCTCCCCCCCGTCCCTCCCCCCAAACTGTATATTGGGGGAATTGACCTGATATATAAGACTTTAGGTCAGCACATCTGTGTTTTCTAAGAATGGCTAATCTAATTAATCTCAGATTTGTAAGAGTGGCTAGTCTTAGTTTGAAAAGCTTTTTTTGTGGTTCATAACTCTTACTTAGGGATCAGTAACACAAATATGTGATTTCTTACCAGCTGGGAATTCAGGAGTTTTAGAGACTTTTAATAGAAATGTGAATGTCGAGAAAGGAGAAACATTTTCTTCCTGTGTCCTGGAGATTGGAGTCTCTCCTGTGATGTCTCCATGCTATGTCCTCACCACTTTTTATTTTTTTCTTTTTCTTTTTTTTAAACATTTTATTTATTTATGAGAGAGAGAGAGGCAGACAGAGAAACAGAGAGAATAGGAGTGCCAGGGCTTCCAGCCACTGCAAATGAATTCCAGATGCATGTGCCCTCTTGTGCATCTGTTTTATATGGGCACTGGGGAATCGAACTTGTGTCCTTCTGCATTGCAGACAAACACCTTAACCGCTAAGCCATCTCTTCAGCCCTTATTTTTGTTTTTCTTTAAAATTTTTTTTTTTTTTTTTTTGCCCGTGTGGCGGTGCACACCTTTGATTCCAGCACTGGGGAGGCAGAGGTAGGATTGCCTTGAGTTCAAGGCCACCCTAAGACTACGTGGTGAATTCCAGGTCAGCCTGGGCCAGAGCGAGACCCTACCTGGAAACACCAAATTAAAAAAAAAAAATTTCATTTGCAAGCAGAGATAGGAGAGATAAGACAGAGAGAATGGGTCCACCAGGACCTCCAGCCACTGCAAATGGACTCCAGAGCTTCTGGCTTTGATGTGGGTAGTGGGGAATCGAACTGGGTTGTTAGGCTCTGCAGGCAAGCACCTTAACCATTGAGCTTTCTTTCCAGTCCCAATTTTTGTTTTTCAAGATAGGGTCTCACTCTATCCCAGGCTCACTAAGTAGTTCAGGCTGACCTTGAACTCACAGTGATCGTCCCACCTCTGCCTCCTGAGTCCTGGGATTAAAGGTCTGCATTACCATGCCTGGTTCAACACTAAAAAAAAAAAAGTATTTTATTTATTTATTTGGTGTGTGTAGTAGAAGGTGTGGGCATGTTCAGATGTGTGTGCCCTGTGGCCTCTCACTTGGAGGCCAGAAGAGGACTTTGGATGAACTCTGGAGCTTGTGCTATGTTTCAGTTAGGCTTGCTGACCAGTGATTCTCCAGGGATTCTGTCTCTACTGTCACCCTGTCCCCCAGCACTGGAGTTATAGACCTGCACGGCCATGACTGGCTTCTTTCCCTTGGGGCAGGATCTCATTCTAGTTCAGGCTGGCCTTGACCTCACAGCAATCCTACCTCAGCCTCTGGAGTGCTGGGAGTAAAGACCCGTGCCGCTATGCCTGTCCATGCCTGACTTTTTACATGGGAACTGGCTGTTGAGCTCAGGACCTCATGCTTGCAGAGCAAGTACTTTTACCACCAAGTCATCTCCCCAGCCCCATCCTCACCATCGTAATTTTGTTTTGGGGATCATGTTTACAGTGTTGAGGAACAATTCAGTGACTGTCAAAAAAGTGGTTCTTGGGCTGGAGAGATGGCTCAGCGATTAAGGCACTTGCCTCCAGTGCCTAAGGCCCCAGGTTCAATTCCCCAGGACCTACATAAGCCAGACCAACAAGGTGGCCCTGGTTCTTGTTCTCTCCCCCACCCTCTCTCTAGCTCTCTGCTTGAAAATAAATAAAATATATTTTTTTAAAAAGTGGTTCTTACCTTCCTAATGATGGTATTTGGTATGCTCCATGCTTAATAGCCAGTATCTTAATTTGAGCCTTTTTGGATGCTGTTATAATATGGGGGGGAGGAGAGCCAGAGGTTATATGCCTGCTGCTTTCCTTAATTGCTCTCCTTGATTGATTAACAATCCCAGGGACCCCTTGTCTCCACCTCCCCAGTGTTGCCCTTCTTTGTCACACCTGGCTTTTAGGTGAGTACTGGGGATCTGAGCCTAGATCCTTGTGCTTGTACGGTACTTTGCTGATTTCCTGTGTGTGTGTGTGTGTGTGTGTGTGTACACGCTGCAGTGTATACATAGAGGTCAGAGGACAACTTTAGGGTGTCTTGTTTTCTACCTTCTTTGGGACAGAGTCTTCTGCTGCAAAAGAGCATCAGACTAGCTGGTCTGTGGGCTTCCTGATTCTCCTGGCTCTGTCTTCCATTGATGTCCTCCATCATAGGTGCGTCGGGATCACAGGTGCATATGTAGCTGCTGGGGAATTGAACTTGGGCCAGGAGGCTTACAAGCAAATACCTTTAACTATCTGCTGAATATCTCCCCAGGCCCCCTTGTTTTGTCTCAGTGTAGCCCCAGCTGCCTTCAAACTTGTTAATGAGCTTCCTGCCTCTGTCTCCTGAGTGCTAGAACAGCAGACACGCATCACCACATTTGGCTTACTTTTTGAGACAGGATCCCCCTAAGTTGCCCAGGTGGGTTTTGAAGTCAGGCAGTAGCCCAGGCAGGCCTTGAACTTGGGATTCTTCTGCCTTCTCCTGAGTAGCCAGAATGACAGACTGGCCTTCTCACCAGGCCTGGCTCCCTGATTTTTTTTTTGGGGGGGGGTTTGTTTTTTTTCTGAGGTAGGGCCTCACTGTAGCTCAGGCTGACCTGGAATTCACTATGTAGTCTCAGGGTGGCCTCAAACTCACAGCGATCCTCCTACCTCTGCCCCCCCCCCCCAGTGCTGGGATTCTCTTTCTTTTTTTCTTATGATTGTACACACACCTACCATTGTGTATATGTGATCAGAGAATAATGTTAATCAGTCCTTGCCTTCCACCTCTTTTTAAAAATATTTATTTAAAAGGAGTTGGGGAGGAAGAGAGAATGGGTGCACCAGGGCCTTCAGCCACTACAAAGGAACTCCAAATGTGTGTGCCACTTTGTGCAACTGGTTTTACATAGGTACTGGGTTTTTAGGCATTGCAGTCGAGCTCCTTAACCACTGAGCAATCTCTCCAGTCCTTCCCCCCCCCCCCCCTTTTTTGTTTTTGTGGCAAGGTTTCTCATTTACCACTGCTTTTGGGAACTTTCAGTAAATTCTATCTCTGCTATAGCTTCTAGCTTTGTTATTATTGTTGGTGGGCTGGGTGGGCAGGGGTGGGGGGTGTTGAGGTTTTTTTTTTTTTTTTTG
>PVHP010026903.1:0-24270 GCA_004024765.1 Zapus hudsonius | reverse complement strand
GTGTCATGGCTAAGCTGGAGGACAGAGTGACCTGGCTCAGAGCTCCCAGCACCCTGGGTACCACTTAGAGCTCCATTCGTATTTCTGAAAGGAAATAATAACCCAGACTGGATCTAAAGAAGAACAGGTGCCCGGTGGCCCCGCTTCTCTCCAAAGCACCCTCCTTGGGGTTCCTGAGAGAGGGAGAGAGAGGAGGCCCGATACGTGAAATAGCTCTTCTTCTTTTTAGGGAATACGTGATCGTCTCAATTAAAACACACAGCAGAATATTTAAGGCATAGAAATTGATTTCGATGCTATTTAAATCATTTCACCCTGGAGAAGACGGGAATTACTTGGCCTAATTTTTTGGATGTGTTCATTTCCTCCCAGCCCAGAACTTCTAAGCTAGAGGGTCTGTGCGCACAGCATGGGCGGGAAAGCATATGAGCGAATCTCAGAGATCTTTCCAGGCTCCTTGGCCATCTTCACCCCATCTCTGAGGGTGCTCCCTGGAGGCCCTGCCACAGGAGGGGGAGCTGGAAGGGGGCGGGGCTTGTGAGGCTTTGATTATGATGTCATCAAGAATAGGCAGGGCGATTGGAAGGCCGGTTCTGCTTGCGAGCTCCCTCCACCCCTGAAACACAGCACAAAGCAAATGCTGAGCAGCTTGCAGGATATGCGCATTGTGAGTCTCTGAATTGCCCTTCCTGCCTGTTTTTGTAAATAAAGTTTTATTGGGACATTGTCATGTTCTTCCTTGTAGACACCATCTGTGGCTGCCTTCCTGTTACGGCAGTAGTACCCGATGGCTGTCTCAAAGACAGACTCATCAACCCAAGCCTAAAGCGTTGATCATCTGATCGTTCGAGATTTACCAGCCCCTGTATGAAGTGTGAACATATGAAATGAGTCGTTGAGTGGATTCAAAGAACAAGAAGTCAAAGGTCAGCACTTCCTGTGCGTCCTTCTAACGCCCCTTGATGCTAACTAAAGCCTTCCTCATGAGTTTGGACAGGCAACCGAACGGAAGCTCAGAGAGGTAAGTGACTAGCCCAAGGCCACACAGCTGGAAACCAGTATCAGCTTCGAATTCTGAGTCCTAAGTGCCTGTTCACTTCACTCCCTGGACCTCACTCCAGCAAGCCCTCTCTGGTCTGTGCAGGTGTTAGCGGGCCTGCCCTGTGGTCAATGGCTCTCCACTCCCCGCAGTGCCTGGACTCCAGGATGGGAAGGACCCCAAGTCCATTCTTGGTGCCCTGAGCCCTAAATGCTGGCATTTGGAACCCTCCATCTTGGAGCTACCAGGCAACTGTCCGCATGGAAGGCTTTAGACACGTCTCAAGAGCCACAGAGCGTGGAGAATACGGGGACCGAGGGAATCAAGCCAGACTCACGGAGAGGCGGGAGCACCAGCCCTGGACCAGGCGAGGGAAGCTGCAGCCTTGAGCGGAGGCTAAAGGGAGTGAGATCCGGGTCTGGGTGTTTCAGAGTTCCAAGGTTTTGGGATTGGGTTGGATGGAGGTGTGGGGATGGGTGGAGAGGCTTGGGAGGACACCCAGGCTTCATCCAGGGAACCAGGTGGAGTGGGGGCTCTCCTGGGACAGCAAGTGCTGAGTGAGGAGCCGCTGGGGTTGAGATGATGCGTGTGCAGAGCTGAACCCGTGGTCTCTGTCCCTCAAATGCATGCTTGGGGAGATGACAGGGTATCAACCACAGCAGACTGGACACAATGCTGTGCTGGGGCCAGAGCGACCTCAGATCCATGCATCTGCTATGAGCTAAGTGGCCATGGGGTCTCATCTCATCTCTGAGTCCTGTGTCCTCATTGAGTGACAGGAAGGCAAGCGGACAGTCCCTTCGTAAAGTGGTCAACTTCATGGTTCCTCTAATCCTCATATGTACCTGACAGGTAAAGGCTGCAAAGACCAGCCTTGTTTTATACACGGGGATTGAGAGGCTCAGAGAGGTGAATACACCTGCCACAGGTCACACAGTGAGGACTTCAAATCCAAGCCTGTGACATCTGCAGTAGAATGTCAAGGTAGTGACACCCAGCACCTCCTCTGTGACCTCAGCAGTGAGACAAAGGAAAGGACTAAACAACATGGCCTGGCACCCAGCGCACTGTGGACAGCACAGAAGCGCCCTGTGGTCCTAAGGGTCCTCACCACAGAGGAGTTGTGGAGGATGGGGAAACTTCCCAGAGGAGGGGGCATTTGCTCTGAGGCTGCCAATCAAGCAGAGCAAGACTGTGGGAAGAAGGGAAAATGGGTGTGGCCCCTCAAAATAGAGACTGAACAGTAACTGTGCTCAAACCATTCCCTTCTCCTTGAACTTGGATTGAGAGCCCAGTGACCTCATCTGTCCCCCCTGGGGATCAAGCTTTGACCCATAACTCAGCTCCAGGTCCTAGGCAACCAGAGATGCCCTGTGTGCACAGTGGTCCTTCTTGTCACCATGGGCTGGTTTTCTTACTCAGAGGAGAAACTGCTTGGATAGTCTCTGCACAGACTTCTGGATGAGCTCTGTCCCCGTGGGCTGTCTTGACCTCAACACCTGAATCTATCCCTTCTTCCCACGAGGAAGGATGGCCAAGCGTGTGACTGCTATCTGTCTTCATGAAGCTGGACAGCTGCTGTGACCCAGGCACTTAGAATAGACTCTACGGACATTTGAATAAGGCGGTGAGCAAATGAAGAAATTAATGAGTTTTTGCATTGAGTCCTGGTTTCTGGCACATTTGGCCCTTCCTTCCCTGGACATCTCTGCAGGGGATAAGGGGTTGTGGTTGGGTCATCTGTCCACTGATGATAGCTTCCTCCTGAGATGGCCATGGGCTTCCACTTCAGTCACCTTCTTTTTGCTCCTGGACACCAGTTTAAAGTCCCCGGAAATCCTTTTTGGTGTCGGCAATGCAGCTAGCTCACGGGAGACCAGAGGGAAGTCCTTGAATCCAGGATTCTGAGCCCCTCCCCCCAGGGCTGAGCTCGAGGCTCTGTGGTCTCCTTGTTCTATGGTTTCTGGTTATCAGGGTTGACTTTCTCATCCTTTGAGAGTCACATGACCCAAGCTGCCATTTTAGAGCCCTGACCAATGCTGGCTTCTCCCCATAGTCACTCCTAGTCACCCTGGTCCAATCTGACTTCTCTGAAATTCCTGTATCATTCACTTGGAGCTATTTTCCTTGTTGGTTTCTCCTCAGTGTATGTGGCTCCTCCCGCCTTCCCATCTGCAGGCTTTGCAAGGAGAGTCCTCATCTGGGTCAACTTCGCATGCTGCCAACACTTATATCTGATCCATCATAAATACATGCTGTTAAGCTTAAGGGTTTGAGGTCTGGGTTGAGACAGACATACCACACATGCCCAGGGGAAACAGAGCTTGATCTTTAAGGTCCCTTGTGAGGAGACTCAAGGAGGAAATAGACCCAAGGTTGGCAGATATCACCTAACTGGACTTAGCTTGTACTTCTGGTTGAGAAATAGCAAGGTGCCAGGCGTAGTGTTGAATACCTTTAATCCCAGCACTCGGGAGGCAGAGGTAGGAGGATTGGCATGAGTTTGAGGCCAGCCTGAGACTACATAATGAATTCCAGGTCAGCCTGGACTAGAGAGAGACCCTACCTCAAAAAACAAAAGCAAACAAACAATCCTCCCAAACCCAAAGAATGTTCCCACCTAAAGGGTGTCCTGCCTGCTATGTTCTCTGAGAATGGCTTTGCTATTTAGAGGTGCTTTTCTCCAGAGGGGAAGCTGGGTTCTTGGTGACAGCTGTAAGGGGGAAAAGCCTGAAGCTGTGTGTAGCCATCCAGTTGTGTGTGTGTGTGTGAGAGAGAGAGAGAGAGTGAGAGAGAGAGAGAGAGAGAGACTATACCCTGGAGGTCTGGGATATAGCACAGTGTGCATCACTCATTTCTCCCATAAGTTCTGGTTCAAGTTTGTGTTCTCACTTAAAATGTAATATTCGTGAGGACATAACCCCCCGTCTATCTCTGTAGAGATAGATATTGTGTTCTGATCCCTCACAGTGCAGAAAGGGCTCAGGAAATGCGTGTTAGCACATACACCGGGTGCCTGCCTCTAGCTGATGTTTGTCTCCTATTGCATGCGATTTATTTCTTCATTAGGCCTGTAATGACCTTAAACATGTCACATTGGGCTTTGCGGAAAGATTTTCCGATTCAAGTTGCCCCAGGGAAAATCAGCCTGTAATTGTTGGAAACATAATCAAATGTTGATAAAAGTCAATGCCTACCTAATCATACCTAAGTCATGCCTCAGGATTTTTCTTCAATAGCACATAAATAACTACTTTTTAATAAATTACAAAACCCCATAAACCTTGAGAGAGAGATGCCCTGAGCAGCTGGGGTCACAGTAGAGTTTCAGGACAATGGACAGCGCCTTACTTGGGCCTCTCACACCTTGTGTTGGGCGAAGCCCAGAGGGGTGTGACTTTGAAAGCCTCTGGAGCTATGTTAGAGTCCTTGGGGCATGGCCAAGTCTAGTCTTGCCGTCTGGCCCTGTGACCTCTGCCCTATGACCTTTACTTTGATCAACTCCTTGATTTTGCATTATTTGGACTCAGTTTTTTTTTTTTACATTGTGTGTGGGATGTACGTGTGTGTGTCTAATCACGTTTGTATGTATGTCTGTGTGTGGATGCACATGCACAGGTATACGCACGTGTGTATGAGCGTGTGTGTGAGAGTGTGTGCGTGTGCGTATGTATATTTGTATATATGTATATGCGTGCATGTATATATATATGTATATGTGTATGTGTGCAGGCTAGAGATTAACATCAGTCATCTTCTTCAATCTCTCTCCACTTTATTTTTTTGAGACAGGCTCTCACTGAATCTGGAGCTACACAAGCCAGCCAGCAAGCCCCAGGGATCCTCCTGTCTCCCCCTCCCCAGTGCTAGAACTACAGGCTCACATCATTGCAGCTGACTTTGAATGTGGGGCTGGGGACCCACTTCAGGCCCTCATGTTTATTCAGCAAGCACTCAACCCCCTGAGCCACCCCCACACCTGTGCTTGGCTTTTCACTCAAGTGCAAATGCACTTGGGGTTTGTTTACAATGGCAGGAGACCCTGGTGTTCTCTCTCTCTCTCTCTCTCTCTCTCTCTCTCTCTCTCTCTCTTCCTCTGCTTGCAAATAAATAAGAGATATCAAAAGAATAAAATCTGACTTAAATCACTGTGCATAAGGGTCTTTGATGCCAGGCAGGCTTTCTCCTACAGCCCCAAGCCCCCTCCTTACTTGGACTCTAGAATTCAACTATCCAATTGTACAGAACTATATGCCACTTTCTGGCTATGAATTGCACAGCATGGTGGTTAGACATGCCCACCAGTCAGGATCCTGGGGGTTGGGTCCTGTTCTACAATCAGCAAGCTATATTTGATGCCCTTTAGGTAAGTAGTAACACTTGAACATGGGGAAAACTGCAGCGATGTCCACGTTTGAAGGCTGCTAAACTGTCCATGAAGTGATTCCCACAAAGTTTTCACCCTGTGCCTTTTCAAATGTGCTTGTGGGCTGGAGAGGGGGCTCAGCTGTTGAAGGCACTTGCTTGCCAAGCCTGCTGGTCCAGGTTCAATTCTCCAGTACCCACGTAAAGCCAAATGTACAAAGTGGCTCCTGTGTCTGGAGTTCGTTTGCAGTGGCAAGAGGCCCTGGCATGCCCATATTCACTCTCGCTCTAATAAATGCATAAAATATTCTAAAAGAAAAAAATGTGCACATGCACCTGTGTGTGTACATGTGTGCATGCATATGTGTGTGTGTTTATGGGTGAACCAGTGGACATTAAGCATCATTCTTTAAGAACTCTGTCTACCTTTATTTATTATTTATTTATTTAACAAGGGTCCCTCATTTTCCTGGAACTCACCAATTAGACTAGACTGACTGTCCCGTGAGCTCAGAGCTGCTCCCTCTCTACTCCCTATTAAGGGATTTCAAACGTGTGCCACCCGGCATTTTTACATGGGTGCTGGAGATGGGTCTCAGGTCCCCACGCTTGCAACTCAGCACTTTCTTTACCCACTGAGCAGTCTTCCCAGCCCGGCGCCTTCTTAAACACCAGCACTCCCATGTGTGACCTGTGCCCATGCATCTCTGATGGTGTCTTTGTCCCCCATGGCACCTGCCTTGACATTGACTCAGAGGTCACTTCTTCCAGGAAGCGCTTGAGATTCTTAGGCTGAACGTGGGGTTAATAACTCCCTGCTTGCTTCTGGGGCTGTGCGATAGCTGTGGGCACATTTGTCATGTGCCAGGAATCAGTGGGGTCTTTCTGTCCCCTCAGGGCCTGACACCATTTGATGAGTGGAGAGGTCTTCTCTGACACAGAGGCCGTGTCTTCTTCTGCCCTGACCCCCATGGCTCTCCACTGCTGCACAGGCAAAGTGGACGCTCACAAAGGCCTTTTAGTTCGAATGAATTGAAAATGACAGGCTCATTCCGGGAGTCCTCCCATCTTGATGGGAGGAAAGGGCGTCTGGCTGGCTGGCGGGAGCATGCCGATAAAGCTGGGCGGAGTTGGTAGAAGCCATTTATCCTCCTGGAAGGACTAAAGCCAATCTTTCAGGAACAGTCTTGTTCCTAATGCAGATGGTATCAGGGTCTTAGATGTGATAAGCTCCCCGGGGTTTCTCTAAGACGCTGGATGCTGGCTGGAGTTAAATGCCTGTTTTCCTGCAGCTCTGGCAACTCGCCCTCCCCCACATCACTGAGCAGCAAGTGCTCAGAGTGAGGAGCAAACAGGTGCAAGGGGGAACTGGCTTTAACACCCTTAAGCCCACTCCCAGCAACATACCTCCTCCTGAAAGGCTCCCCCCCCAAATGGCCACCAGTTGGGAACCCAGCATTCTAAACACATGGGGGACATCTGACTCAAACCACCACAGACACATTTGCTGTGATCACAGACCTGTGTCTGTAGTTAGTGCACCAATCCATCTCTGACCTAGTCGCCCCTCCTCCAACCCTCCAACATGGTCACACCGGGGAATAAGTCTGTCATACCTAACCTTCAGGAGACATTTATACCATTGTACTTGCTAAATCAGGAACTTAGGGGATTGGTCCCGGAGATTCTGACAACCACTGTTCTAAAGGGTTTCTCATCTGTTAGGATTCTTTCTCAGAGAGACATGCTCTTATTATAGCAGGATTTGAGGCATTTTGATCTCGAGAGAGCCTGCATGGCCTGGGTCAGCAGGATTCAATGCAGTAGGGAATAATTAGGAACTCTCCAAGCAATGCTACCTGGCAAGGGCCATGATCCCAAAGGTAGTTAGGTTTTCTAGCAATAATGACCCCATTGACTGGTACCAATTTTTCTATTATGGTTACCTTTGCATTGCTGGGCCAAAGCACCTGACCAGAAGCAGCTGATGGGAGGAAAGGGTTTATTTGGGATTACAGTCTCAAAGGGAAGTTCCATGAGGGCAGGGGACAGCACAGCATGAGCAGAGGGTAGACCTCACACCCTTGCCAACATTCTGTGGGAATCAGCAGCAGGAGAGTGAGCCAATGAACACTGACAAGCTAGGCACTGATAAACTTCAAGGCTCACCCCCAAAGTTACACCTCCTCCAGCAAGGCTCCACGTCCCGAGGTTACACCGGCTGGTGTCAAGCACTTAGAAGACATGAGGTTGGGAAGACTTGATGGTTAAGTTTTGATGTCAACTTGACCTTTCAAGTAATCTTTTTTCAAAAATTTAAAAATATTTTATTTATTCGTTTTCAAGCAGAGAGAGAAAGAGAGAGAAAGAGAGACTGAGAATGCACCAGGACCACCACCTTGTGGGTCTGGCTTATGTGGGTCCTGAGGAATTAAACCTGGGGCCTTAAGCACTGGAGGCAAGTGCCTTAACCGCTGAGCCATCTCTCCAGCCCGACCTTTCAAGTAGTATTGGGTGGGTCTCTGAGTATGTTCACAGGTAGGCAGCCTCTCAGTAGGGGGCAGGATGTAAGGAAGCTCAAAGGAGCTAGAAGTAAACATCCTTTCCTATGTGGGCAGTGCAGGAAGGAAATTCCAGAGACTCAGGAAGCCATTAAGTCTGGGAAAGGGTTGTAAGACCCCACCCTAAGTCTATATAAAGGGAAAGAAATTCTCTTTGGCCCTCCTGCCTGTTTGCTGTTCTGTGTGTGGTGTTGGTGATGGATTTCTCTCTCTGCTCGGACCTGTGAAAGAGGCCCAGCCTCTTTCGCTGTTACGGAACTTCCCCTCAATCTGTCGTTTCAATAAATACTTTCCTCCCCCAAATTATGCCTGGTTTGAAGATTCATCCCAATGGCATGTGGCTGACTACGACAGGAAGTCTTGATGAAAGAAGTGGGTCCCCTCACCAACGCACTTATATATGCCTATGCACGGGTAATTTTGGAGTGTCCCTGAATTCAAAGGATTGAAATCCAAAGACCCAGAGGGCAAAGCTTGGAGAGACATTACTAGATTAAGAGAAGAAAAGAGATTTCGAAAAACTCCCGCCCATGAGAAGGCAGGAGGGTGTAAAGCCCACCAAGAGACCCCAACTGGGGTCATTTATAAATTCTGACTTGGGGCTGAGCTTAACCAACCACAGCCAGGTTCAGGTTTAATCCTTCCAGGAATCTTAATTCTAGAAAAGGGGAACTCTCTTCCATGGAGGAGGACTCAGGCTGTTTATGAAAAAAAAAAAAAGAAAGAAAAAAACAGATCCTAGGGAGCTCCTTTAGACAGGGAGATAAGGAGAAACCAGATCCTTTTCTGACCTCTAGCAGAGTGAAACTACTAGGGCTCAGGCTCAGGGACCTTCCCTGCTTTTACTTTCTGGGACCCAGTCACCCTAAACTGCCTCACCTGGGAGTGAACTTGGAGATTTTCTAGCCTGGCCCCACTTCCTGCCTACTGCCTTATGTTCCTACACCATACCATATCTGCCCCCCTCCCCGCCCCATCATGGGCTGTATCTCTTCCTAAACTGTGAGCTGAAATGAACCCTTCCCCCCTAAAATTGCTTCGTGTCGGGCATTTAGCCACAGCAAGGAGAGAGAAAACACAAGCTGTTTCTCTCTAGGGTCAGAGCCAGCCTAGCACACCAATGTCTCAGGGGTGTCTACCCCCATCCCCAGCACCTGGCTCCTGCAGAGTTCTGGATTCTGTTCACATAGAGAGTCCTCAGGTCATTCTGACCTGTGAAGATTCTAGAAGGGAGGAAGGCTGGGGGCTCTTCCTCCTCCTCCTCCTCCTCCTCCTCCTGCTGCTGCTGCTGCAGTCAGCCTCCTGTCAGCGGCCTTTGCTGGCTGCTGAGCTTATCTCTGGGTCCCCAGGTCTCTTGTTCTATTCTCTTTCATGCTCCTTGCTCTCTTCTTTCCCTGAATGCCGCATTTGCTTATCGGCTTCTCTTTCTTCACCCGCCTCTGATTTCTTTTCTCCTTTCTCCACCTCTTAGCTCATCCTGTCCAGCCTCCAGCTTTATCTTTGCCCATTCATTTTCCTGTCTCCTTTCGTGAGCCTGCCCAGCATGCCTGGCAGGGCAAGACCACTAAGACAATGGGCTTTTCTTTGCACAAGGACCGCTCTCCCCAGGTCCCCTAGACCAGCACCCCTCCCCCATGCAACACTGCAGATCTAGAATTGTGAAATTCTCCTTGCCATCTGTCTGTCCCCTGTGATGACATGGAGACTGGTTTCCATCTCCTCAGTTCTCAGGGCCTGGTTGGCACTGTCTTGTGGGTGCAGAAGCACACTTTGAGGGGTGCATAGATACCCACTGCAGGCTGCCCTCAACTGTCTGCCTGTGACGATGGAGCCCAGTGGACACACGTCCCCAGCATTTCTGGTGGACGTGTGCTTCTCCAGCATCTGTGGACCATGAATTAGGAGCCAGTAAGAGAGTTCATGGTCCTGCCTGGAGGGGTGCATGGCCCATGGACACTCAGCTTGCAGGGTTGTATTCTTGACCCAGCCTGACACCCCGACACCAAGTGGGTTCTCTCTACTTGCTCTCTTTCCTCCTTTGCTCCCTTGGAAGCTAACAGGCTTCTTCATGCATACAGCTCTTGCCACCAGAGTCCACGTTCAGGTTCAAACTCCCTGAATGAAAGCCTTCAGCTGAAGGGCGTCCTCTTGCTGAACGGCACCGTGAATGACTTTCTGAAGAGGTTCACCTATGCTACAGTAACCTTGCCTGCACCACAAGACACTTGTTTAAATGTTTTAAGCTAATTTCATTTAATAGTCTTAAGCTAATTTTGTTTGGAGCTAATAAGTGTAATGTGGTCTCTCCAGAGGACTTTCCGGTGCGTTTACTTGATCTCTACGAAGGACGGCATTTCCCATGTTTCCTGCTCCTGTTTCAAATTTGTGCACTATGTAACTTGAGCTGTGTGTGGATTTGAAGAATTGTAACTTAAAAAATATTTATTTCCAGGGGCTGGAGAGATGGCTTAGCGGTTAAGGCACTTGCCTCCAGTGCCCAAGGCTCTGGGTTCAATTCCCCAGGAACCACATAAGCCAGACCCACAAGATGGTAGCTTTGGTGCATTTTCTCTCTCTCTCTCTCTCTCTCTCTCTCTCTCTCTCTCTCTCTCTCTCTCTCGTCTCGTCTCATCTCTCTATCTCTGCTTGAAAATGAATAAATAAAATAAAATAAAAATGTTTAAAAAATATTTATTTTCAGAGAGAAATGGAGAAGAGGGGGGGGGAGAAATTGGCACACACACAAGGATTTCTTGCCACTGTAAATGAATTCCAGACACATGGGCTACTTTGCACCACCGCTTTTACATGGGTACTGGGGACTCAAACCTGTGTCATCAGGCTTTGCAAGCAAGCCCCTTTAACTACTGAGCTATCTCCCCAGACCATGAAAAACTGTAACTTTGAATGGATTTTAGTATAGCCCCATGTTTATCAAATCTTTTTATAAACGATCACCCATCCCAAGCATACTTGAAAATTGAATACCACAGACATAGTGTACTTAGGCACTGCATATAGATCTCAACTTTATACACACATGGGGACTTCAAGATCAAAATTTCTCCTCTGGGGGCAACAGTGCCACACTGAGAATGTATGTGACATTCTAAATTCAACTAAACAAGTTCAGCTAATTGGCAATGAAAGACTGAACCACATTAACTGAATACAGCAAGTGCTTTCTGGGAGCCTGTCACACAAATAATGGGCCACTTCTTGAAGATTCAAGACATTAGGGCCAAAGAGACGGCTCAGTGGTCAAAGGTGCTTGTTTGCAAAACCTAATGGCCTGGCTCTGATTCCCTAGTACCCGTGTAAAGCCAGATGCACAAAGTGGTCCATGCATCTAGAGTTTGTTTGAAATGTGCCCATATTCTCTCTCTCTCTCTCTCTCTCTCTCTCTCTCTCTCTCTCTCTCTCTCTCTCTCATGAATAAATAAGGCTCTTCTGGCATTTTTTTCTACATAGGAGAGATTTTTTTCTTTTGATTTTTTCAAGGTTGGTTCTCACTCTAGTGCAGGCTGACCTGGAATTCACTATGTAGTCTCAATGTGGCCTTGAACTCACAGCAATCCTCCTACCTCCCCCGCCCCCATGCTGGGATTAAAGGCATGCGCCACCATGTCCGACCATAAGAAAGATTTTTTTTGAAGAAATATTTCAACATATAAAGACTACATAAAAATCTTAATTTCCACTTGTACAGTGGTGGGCTTGATATAATGCATAATAAAACACCTTTAAAATGCAGAATCCATGAAATATGACACCACTTGGTCAAAAAGCAGCCCTTGCAGAAATGGCTTCATATCGGCTGAGATCACAAACACCTTGCAGACATAACATCACTGATGTGGGGACAAGGGTGGCAAGGGGGCAAAACTAGCCCTTCCTGGTTGCCTCTCTGTCTCCTTGATTTTAGCTGAGACATGATCTCCCAGCCAAATGGCTCTGGCCAGCAGACACAGCCTAGCATTGTTAATGCAGTTAGAGGAGAAGGCAGGAGGGACAGCCTGAAGAAGGTTCCAGAAACACACAAAACAAAATCATGAAGTGACAGGACAGGGTGGCTGAGAGAGGCCAAGCACATGGCTTTTACAGGAGCAGAAGGAAGTGCAGCCTGGTGGTCACACACCTGCTCCAAAGTCTGGCCTGGAATTCACACGCTCCAGGTCTTGGGTCCAGAGGCATCTCAGCTCCCAAGAGGAATAATGCCACTTAATTCTCCAGGTGGTAATGAGGGTCAAAACTAAAGCTACTGAAAAGCTGTTAGCACCTGGCCCGGCTCAGACCCGGGGCTGTGCTCAGTGTTATGTGGATTCACAGAAGGGAACCTGCGGGTGGCCAGGTGTCTGGGAGAGGGACTGAGTTCCCTATCACTATACCTGAGGCAGTTCACTTAGTAAGTAAGCATACAAACCAATGGGCTTCATTATGGCCCTGTTAAAATCACCTTCTCCTCATTGGAACAAACACCCAACCAGAAGCAGCTTATGGGAGGAAAGGGTTTATTTCAGGCTTACAGAATCCAGGAGAAACACCATCCATGGCGGAAGAAGCTGGTTCACTTCCCTAGATCCATAGCAGAGAGATGCCACCAAACAGCCAGCAAACTCGAACAGCCAGAGCTCAAATACTGGCTCTGAATTCACCTTAGGGCTGGACTACAAGATCGGCCCCCAATGACACCTCATCCAGGAGACATAAGCAGGAAGCTTAACCTCAATCAAAAATCCCTGAGGCAGCCGAGATGTGGTGGCACATGTCTTTAGGCCCAGCCTTCGGGAGGCAGAGTTAGGAAGTTCTGAGTTCCAGGACAGCCTGAGACCACAGTGAATTTCCAGGTCGGCCTGGGCTAGAGTGAGACCCTACCTCAAGAAACAAACAAAGATCCCTGAGGGCCAGGAGAATCGGGATGACTAGTAGGCTATCCATGATCCCCTGCCCCAAGAACTGATCCAGAGGGCCCACAGGGGAGGTTACCCAGCTGATTGGGGATGGGGAAGAGGGGTATTGGGGAACCGGGGATAACAACTCATCGTTTGCCCACTAAATAATGTAACTCATTATGGACAATAAAAAAAAAATCCCTGAGGCTATGGGGACATACATTCCCATCCAACCCACCACAGGCCACCACATACAAACTCCTACACTCTCCTGTTTCCCAGACTTCTCTTGCTGGTCACCTTCCTCCCTCCTGCCATATGGGCATTCCTTCTCTGCCCCTCAACCTCTCTTCTTCCCCTCCCATGGGCCCCTTTCTAGTTTTACGACCCACACTCTGTCCCCTTCGGCCCCCTCGCTGCCCATCTAGGCTCTTCACATGAGAGGAAGCATGAAGTATTTGTCCTTCTGATTCTGGCTTTAATCTCTTTTAACACAATTCCATCCGTTTTCCTACAAGCGTCTTGATTTCGTTTTCCATTTGGCTGAATGAAAGGCCAACAGCATCTAGGTAGCAAAGGCATTTTCTGTGGATGAGCCACTAGGCTGGTTCCAGTTCTTGGCTATTGTGAGTACCGCAGCAGTGAACACGGATGGGCAGGGATGAACTCATAAAGGGAAAAGGTTTATTTTCGCTCAGAGATTTGGCGATTCCAGTTCAAGTTCACGCGTTGGGTATCTGAAGGGCACGCTGATGGTATGGTGTGTGGAGGGGGAATACTGTTCAGGCCCTAAGCCAGGAGACGGAGGAAAGGACTGGGCTCCACTGTGCCACGCCCTCAAGGACCTCAAGGTCACCCACCAAGCTTCCAAAGGCACCATCTCTTCCCAAGAGCGCCAACGTGAGGTCAAGCCGTTAACACTAATTGGCAGGGATGATTTTCCAAGGATCTCAAGTGGAGTGTGACCTTCGGATGTGAAACCAAAACTAAGTACACAGATCATGGGACATTACAGTGACTCCTTTCCCAGAAGTCTTGTCTTCTCACCCTTTCCACCCTCTTACTCTCTAGGCCTGCGCTTCCTAAACTTGAGGGTTTTGGGTTGTTTGTAAGTTTTTAAAAAATACTTTATTAATTTTCAAGCAGAGAGAGAGAGAGAGGAGGGAGAGAGAGAGAGAGCGAGAACACCAGGGCCACCACCTTGTGGGTCTGGCTTATGTGGGACCTGGGGAATTGAACTGGGGGACCTTAGGCACTGGAGGCAAGTGCCTTAACCGCTGAGCCATCTCTCCAGTCCTATTTGTAAGTTTTTGAGGTAGGGTCTCACTCTAGCCCAGGCTGACCTGGAATTCACTCTGTAGTCCCAGGCTGGCCTCAAACTCATGACGATCCTCCTACCTCTGCCTCCCGAGTGCTGGGATTAAAGGCGTGCACCACCACACCTGGTCTTGAGTATGCATGAGTCACCCAGGAGCTGGGTACCGCGTGGGATCCAGGATTCAGCTTGTGTAACGAGCTCCCGGGTGATGCTGCTGTTGATGGTGGGCAGGTGGGCCTTGGACTTGTGCTGGAAAGTGTGCTCAGAGGTGGGTGGAGTCGGGGGTCCATGGGCATCTTAGAGAGGAACGGGCAGAGTAGAAAGCAGGTCCCTACTGACCACCTGCAGGATGCCTGCTGCACACCTGTCTACCCTGACTCAAAGGCAAGACTGACTGTGTGTTTGGAGACCCATGGGCACCTGCCCCAGCTGGGGCTGGCTGCAGGCTCCCCTCAAGCCCTTGCAGCTGGTCATGTTTGGTAGGAGGTTTGAACCTGGGATGATAGTCTGGGAGGGGTGGGTTTCCCTAGAGGTATGATAGAGCTGTCACTCAGATAATAGTGACATAGTCCCCATTTGATCTTGGCAAAGCCTCCTGGCACCTTCACCCATAGCATCATGCAGGTGATCTCCTGGGGCCTCGCGATTCACCCTGTTACCCTCATTTGTCTATTGAGAGATTGAGACCCAGAGGTGTCATGAACGTGGGCTGTTGTGCTGATGAAGGGATGGTTAGCAACTCCAATTAAGAGAGTCCTTTGGGCTGGAGAGATGACTCAGTGGTTCAGGCACTTGCCTCCAGAGCCTAAGGACCTGGGTTCGATTCCCCAGTACATGCATCTGGAGTTTGTTTGCAGTGGCTAGAGGCCCTGGCATGCTCTCTCTCCCCCTCTCTGCTTACAAATAAATAAATAAATAAATAAATAAATAAATAAATAAATAAATAAAAAAAGAGAGTCCCAATAGCACACAGAAACATTTCCAGGCGCTACAGGTTATTCAACAAATTATTATCGCATTTGATTCAATGAACGATCATTGCTCAGGAGAAAGGTTGTGGGATTAATTGACTCTGTTGTAAGAAAAACCCCCAGTAGGTTGGAAGCTCTGATACTCATGCTTCTGAGAAATATTATCTTTTCTTCCTTCTGGCATTGGTGAGTTAAAAAAAAAAAGAAAGAAAGTCTGTGGAGAGAGAGAGAGAGAGGGAGAGAGAGAGAGCTTTTCTATTGATGGAGTAGTGAGAAATCTGCTGTTGTCTTAACCATGTCGGGGTTCTATTACCTCTAGTAAGAGGGGCAGCACGTCCATGATTACAGCCAGGGTAGAAGCTCCCTGTGAATGGACAGGAGGTGTGGGCAACCCAGCTCTCCCTTCCTCCCTGGTCTTCCTTCCTTCTTCCCACACTGGGGAAGGGTAGGGTTGGGACGTGATGGGGAACTTCAGATGGGTGCATTTTTTCCCTGGGGTGAAGGTTTGGGTGTCCTAACAGTCTAAATTGGGGATTCACCATCAAGTTTAGGGTCACATGGGACAGAAATGGTTTTCCAGTGCACACATGGTATGGAAAGTGCTAGAGAAAAGATTTGGGGCAATTGTAGACAGTGGGTGTTGATGGATGGATTTGTCTAAAAATGTCTCTCTGGCCAGACATGATCCTGTCCTGAGTGTATTGTTTAGGCCCCATTTCCACTGAGCCTGGCCTTGGGAAGGAAAGGGGTTTGTGTCATCTACTTCGGTATGGTCATTTATCAGCTAAAGGGATCATTTCGAGACAGGTGTGGTGCACCTGCAATCCCAGCACTCAGGAAGCTGAGGTAGGAGGACTGTGAGTTTCAGCTCAGCCTGGGCTATGTAGCAAGAACCTGATAAAATGGGTTATTTACAGGGCTCACTCTCTTTGCCCCTTGGAGCAGGGCTCTGTGGCAAAGAGGGTGTAATCATAGTAATACTAACAGCAGTAATGCCAGTAATACTGTAACAAGAACCATCATAACAGCCAGCAGTTCAGGAAAGGACGAGTAAGGACGAGAGATCGGACAGAAGGGCAATGACTCTGTCAAGGTCACACACACTGTGTGGCCAGTCTGAGAAGGACTCAGTGTCCTGAGAACCAGGCTGGCATTCCTTAGTAACAATGCCAGAGAGAAGAATAGCCTCTGACACTTTGCCCGGCTTACCCTGAGGTGGGCATTGTACAAGGAGCCAGACCACAGCAACCCAGGCCTTCCCCAAATGGCTTTGACAGTGGCCATCAGCTCTGCCCAGGTTCCAGATGCCCTGATCCCTGATGGCATAGGGCATCTGCCAGCAGGAGAAGTGTAGGCCTGGGCAAGTTCCTGCCTGGAGGAGAGAGCGTCCCTGGAGAACAGGGATGGGAGGTTCAAGCGCTACCTGGCACCCTGCCCCACTCCAGAAGAACACAGTCTTGTCTCTGCGCTCTGCCCTCTAATTCGGGAAGGCCCTAGTACTGCTAAAATCAGGCTGTGGGCTGCCTGGGGTGCAGGCTTCAAGGTCCATGGGAATGATGCCAGAGGAATTTGCATAGCTACCTTGGCTAAGGGCAAGCAAAGGTTGCCATGGAAACCCGTTATCCCTTCCCAGACCTGCAGTTTATTCTCCCTTCCTGGATGCTCTGTCCCCCACCTCCTCACTGCACAGGGGCAAAGGGACCAGGGAGCCCTACAAAGGCAGGGACAGCTCTTTGTGTGAAGTCACTGCTTGGCCTCTGGGACCCTTCAAGTCCATGATGATGACTGTCAAGTTCAAAGTGAGCCATTTGCCTGCTGTGGACCCTCTGTGGTTCCCCATCGCCTGAAGAAGCCAGCAAACACTCCTTGCTCAGGCATGCAAATCCTGCCTCTCTCCTGACAGAGCTCACGTGGGCACTGGAGCCCACCATGCCAGGGGCTGCCCGTGGGATCTCCAACCCCTCCTCATTCATGGCTGCTTCCCTGGTGCTGAGCCCAGAGTAGACCAGACACTTGGGAGGCAAGCAACCAGAAAGAGGGGGAAGGAAGAGTTCCTGCCAAGTTACCATCATTATAGACATGGTTTCCGTTGTCTGTGAAACAAGCCAGAGACCAATTGGATCCAAGAACTGGCAGGTGAGCCAGACTCCTGCCAGAGCCTGTTAACCCTTAGCTCAGATGTTGCCTCTTTCAGGAAGGCTTCCCAGATTCAAATCAGAGCCTCTGAATTCTAGAGTTCACAGACCCTGAATGTACCGAGATTTTCCTACCTCTCCCCCGTAAGCCCTTACGAATGTAGCCTTAGGATCTTACTCTGTGCCTTTTAGTGTTTAGGACTTCCTGCCACAGCTGAGGCTGGATATATTCTTACCAAATGCTGTGATTTCCTATCATTCTAGGGCTTCTTTAAAAATATATTTTATTTACTTATTGGCAAGAAGAGAGAGAGAGGGGAGAGAGAGAGAGAACAGGACTTCCAGCCACCGCAAATGAACTCCAGATGCATACACTACTTTGTGCATCTGGCTTTATGTGGGGACTGGGGAATCTAACTCAGGTCATTAGGCTTTGTAGGGAAGTACCCTAACCACGGAGCAATCTCTCCATCCTCCTCCTCCTTCTTCTAGTTAAAAATTCTTTAATTTTTTATTCCTGGTGCCACTATCACAGTTGACAGGGCAATTAACCTGATGTAATAAAAAGAAAAAAAGCACAAAGCTACAGTAGATAAGAGCACTCAGGAATGTACGTCTAACTGACACTACGTAGCATTCATTGACAGATAGCTGTACTTTGGCACACTGTGGCCCTGACAGTCCCGGACAACATTTTATTTGCAACGTGGAGACTTGCATTATGGTTCTAAAAGACATATTGTTGGATTATTTCTGGATTCCATATTGAATCTCTCGATTTCAGCTCAACATCGCCACATGGTTATTGTGAGCCCTTCCCATACCATTCTTGCCATTGGCAGAGGGTTCATCCACCTGTGTCCATCCATCAAAACGACACCCCTCCTTTCAAGCCCGGCTCATCCCCCAAGCTCCCTGGAAATGCCAAGATCACCTGTGGTGAGCCAATGCCTACTTTCTGTCAGCGTTTATAGTATTCAAGGTCTTATCTTTGTAAAGTTGGTTTGGATTTTCTTTTGTTTTGAGGTAAGGTCTCACTCTAACCAAGGCTTTCCTGGAACTCACTCTGTAGCCCAGGCTGGCCTTGAACTCATGGTGATCCTTCTACCTCAGTTTTCTGAGCGCTGGGATTAAAGGCGTGCGCCAACATCTAGCCACAGCGTTTAAATTCTTTGTCTCTTATTATCACATATTTCCTTTTCCTATAGTAGAAATGTGTATATTTTATTTATTTATTGTCCATAATACATTATTTAGTGGGCCAACAATGAGTTGTTATACCCAATTCCCCAATGCCCCCCTCCCCATCCCCAATTAGCTGGATATCCTCCTCCGTGGGCCGTCTGGATCAGTCCTTGGGACAGGGGACCATGGATAGTCTAGTATTCAGCCCGGTTCTCCTGGCCCAAGTGTGTTGTTACTGAGGGGTGCCATGCCTCTGGATAGTCTCCCCCACCACGGCTCTCACAATCTTTCGAAATGTGTATCTTTTAAGTTTTATAAAAATTATAATGCCTTGCAAAATAAAACTATGTCATATTCCCAAAAAAATTGTTAGGGATCAGAAAGCAGTTTCCTGCTGAGGTGACTACATCTGATCTCTGCTTTTGTAATATATGAATACAAATAACACTTTCTAATGACCTTGGTTTTTCTTTTTGGAAAACTAGGATCAAATTCCTGTTTTTTTTTTAAAAGCAATTTCATGGCATGGAAAAATGTTAATAAGAGTTTTTATGGCTAAAAAAAGAGAAGGCTTTCCTGTTGAAGCTGCAGGAACTGTGGCTCATGGCAGGTTTGTACAGTTCCTCTGATGCCTTTGGGACGACTGTCTAAGGTCACCTGCAGCTTTCCTGACAGCTCCTCGCTCAGTCTCCCGCTGAGAACTGTGGGTCTTTTCTGCTCCTGTGTACATCACTTCCACCACCAGAGCCATAACCACCACCCTAGAGCTTCTTCCACCAAAACGACCCCCTTCACGGGTCCATAATTTGACTGCTGTTGTCCACTCTGGTTTCCAAAATCATTACAGTTCTCACCTCCACCATTGTTACCACCACCAGAATTTCCTCCTTCGTGCTAACCATCCTGTCTTCCTCCTCCATCACCATATCCACCGGCTTGGTTTCCGTATCCGGGTCCACCGCCACCGTAGCCTCCTGTACTTCTATAACCACCACAGTGCCACCATCACCTCCACCATGACCCCCTCTGCTGCCACCACCTCCACCACCATAGCCACCGAAGCTTCCATTGAAGTTTCCACCATGAGCCATAAAGCTGCCTGAAGCACCTCCACGAGCTCTCTGGGAGCCAGCAGTCTGTACCTCTTGCTTAGAAAGAGCCCTTTCCATTTTGTGGTTATGCCCATGAACAGTTCGAAATTTCTGAATGACAATTTTATCAGCTCTACTATGATCGTGGAAAGTTACAAAAGCAAAGCCGCTTTTCTTCCACTCACATCATCACATCTATGGTTTCAATCTTGCCATCCTTTTCCAAGTCGTCTCTCAGATTAGACTCTCTGGGTCTTCTTTAAAGCCACCAACAATAGCTTTCTTCCCTGTTAAATGGGCACCAGACTCTAGAGAGAATCCCCTCTAGAAACAGCTCTCTGGTTCCACCACATGCCCATCAACCTTGCGGGGCCCAGCACACATGGCTCCATCCATCTGTTCAACGCTTGAGTAAGTTACAAAAACAAAGCCTCTGGAACGTTTTGTGTGTGGGGGTCTCTCGTGACCACATAAACTGCGAGTGTACCCCATTTCTCAAAATGTTCTCTCAAACTATCACCTATAGTTTCGAGGCTCAGACCACCAATAAACAGCTGCCTCAGTTTCTCTGGTTCCTTTGGGTCATGGCCCTCTGTTTTGAGCCCGGACTCGCCTCTTCCAGCTGAAGTTCAATATGAGACAGGGAGGTTGAAACCCTTCTTAACACCACGTGACCCTCTGACATCATCAGCACATGTTTACGTCTATACCTCCTTGTAGTGGCTCACCTTGTTTCTCCTAAAAAGAGACATGTTGGAATTCTCACCCTGGTCCCTTTGCATGTGAGTTTTTTGGAAATGGAAACTTCAGAAGGAATCAAGTTTAGATTACTCACACCCTGGATCACAGCATCTCCCAACCCAGTGACAGACATCCCCCCCCCCAAAAAAAAAACAGTATCTACTGTGTGTGGTCATCCAGTATGTAGAGTGTCCTGATAGAAATGGAAGATCCCATGAGGAAGAGTTGTCTGACTTGGCCAAGCGACTTCCTGTCTCTAAATTTTGGGGATCCCCCTGGAGCATTCACACCCTCTAGCCCTCCAAAGAAGATGGCTCTCACCACGGCGGGAAGCTCAAGTTGTCTACCAGGCACCGAGACATGGATACCACATGGATTGGAGAATCCCAGCAGCAAGTGACATGAGGCGAAGGGTGTGTTTCAACCATGAGGCGGGAACCCAAGAATCCAGAGACTATTTTTAGGCGGGGAGGGTGCTAAGGTGTTTGCTTAAAAAAATCTTCTGCATTTTTTTTTTCAGAACGGTTATTGCAGACTTTATTAGTTCCTCTTGTTTTCTTCCCAAACAGGTGCGGTGAGCTTCGTGGCGATGTAAAGATCATGTCAATTTCCTGCTCATGAAAAGAATGGACGTAATTGCTACGTATGGAAGGAGGCAATGACAGCTTTGGTGACATCGGTTTAATGAATGGCCCTTGGTTCAGCAGATGTTCACAGACTTGCTTTCCAAGATGTGTCGGAGTTAGGGGGGTGATACCGGACATATCCACCCGGGACTGATCCCTCACAGGGCAGAGGGCAGAGCCACTGAGGGGCACTGTTCCTGGTGATACGACTCTGGCAGGAGGCCTGAAGCCTACTAGAGCCGCCACTGGGAATGTTTCTTCTTCCATCAGCTGTGGGGACACCACCAGCCTTGGGATTGACACAAGGTCTCCAGTGCCCCTGAGTCTCTCCAGTGCCCCTGAGTCTCTCCAGTGCCATCTCTCAGAAAAGGGACGTTTTCATTTCTCTGTGCCTCAGGCTCCCCATTTCCAAACCAAGGGAGGAAAATAGGTCCCGTCTCCAAGGCATCACTTGTGCAAAGCCTGGCTCATGGTCCCAGCCGAGGCAGCAGGGGCATGACTGTGAGTTACTATGACCGTGGACCATAAGGTTGTCGGCATTTTCTTTCCCCTCTGTGGCTTTCTGGGAAGCAGGCATGGTTTCTTGCTTCTGGTTGGCACCTGTGAGGGCACAGAGCCATGCCTGGCTCATCCTAGATGCTAACAGACAGCTTTGAAGTTAATGAAGGAGAGTGGCTCAGTGAATGCCATGCTGTCATGGGGCCATCTTTATAAACACGCTTCCTCAACTCTTAGCATCGTCCAGATGGAAAGTCTATTTTTAGCTCTTTCCGAGGCTTTCTGTGTTCCCCTCCTGGGCGCTCTGCCCCATGGTGGCTCACAGTCGAAGCTGATGAAATACCAGCCTGCCTGCTCCATGGTACCTCTGCAGGCTGCACCCCATCTAGGGCGGCCTTGATTTCACAGCATCCATTACCCTCAGCTCCTCCTGCCTCCACTGGCCAAGACCTTGCCCCGGTCCTGCCTCTGTTATCTACTGCCTTCTTTGGGATCTTGTGCAGTGCCCACTTGGCCACGTGGGCCCAGCCGCTCCTCCTCACCAAATCATCCCAGGCTGCAGGTTCCATACTGTAAGATGAATATTTTGGCTGGTTTTCAGCTTTTGGATTGATGCGGACAAGTGGGAGCTCACCCCCTCAACCAATCATCCGAGGCAGTGAGCCGGAACTAGGTATAAACTTATACAGCCTTCCCATGAAATAGCATGCCCACACTCTGCTGATTAAAAAAAACAAAACTCAATCATTATTTTCCATGGTCACAGACAGGCCTGGAGGTCTGAGATCAGGTGACAGTTGCTGGGGCAGACATGGTAACGATGCCATTTCATCCGGGCCGCCCGTCCTTCCTGACTTCTGTAGGTCAGGAGATGGGTTTTGTCTTCTTAAGCTGCACAGACCAACTAATAAATCGTGGAGCTCTTAATTAACTGAGATGAGGAAGACCATGCACTGTTTACTTTGTATACGTGCTCTACAAGTGTGACCTCCCGGAGGTGCCGTGGTGACACTTAGGATGAACATGAGCAAAACTGAGGTACAGAGAGGTGTAGGAGCTTGCCCAGGCTGGCCCAGCCTCCTGGATTTGCACATTGTCCTGAAAATATTTATTGTTTACTTTTAAAAAATATTTTATTTATATATATGCAAGGAGAGAGAGAGAGAGAGAGAGAGAGAGAGAGAGAGAGAGAGAGAGAGAGAGCATGCCAAGGTCTCTAGCCATTGCAAATGAACTCCAGATGCATACACCGCTGTGCATCTGGCTTTATGTGAACACTGGGGAATTGAACCTCAGTCATTAGGCTTTGTAGGTAAGTGCCTTAACTGCTGAGCCATCTCTCCAGCTCTATTTATTTATTTTTAACTGCTAGTTATCAAACCCAGAGCCTTATCTGTGCCACGCAAGCGTTCTACTCCTGAGCCAAACTCCTAAGCCCTCTTTCATGTCAATATCAACGAGAGGGTCTCCTATCTTTCAGGTGCCACCTCATATTCTAAGGGAAGAGATGAAGACCTGCTTCCTTCCTGCTTTGAGAGCCCACAGGTGCAGACTTGTAAGGAAGGACTTTAGGGCTGAGGCTCGGCGGCCAGCAAGCAGGAACCACAACCATTGCACAATTCCCTGCAGAAATGTGGTGGTTATGGTTTTGTTAACTGACACTTTGGGAAGGGAAGCACTCCAGGTGAAGCAAGGCCTCCAGTCAGATGGCTGAGTCTGGATTTGAACCCAGGCCCTACTACCTAGAAGTCCCTCTGGAAGAGACAATGAAGAAAAGATTTCTGGGTATTGTAGTTCCCTTCTCATTGCTGGGAACAAAACACCAGACAAAAAAAAAAATAACACCCAATGGGAGGAAAGGGTTTATTCTGGCTTACAGCCTCAAGGGGAAGCTTCGTGATGGCTGGGGAAAGCATGGCATGAGCAGAGGCTGGACATCACCTCTGCCACAGCAGGTGGACAACAGCAGCAGGAGAGTGAGCTGAGCTCTGGCGAGGGGGAGCTGGGTGTAACACCCCTAAATTCACCCCCAACAACACATCTCCTCCAGCAAGGCTCCACCTCCCAAATGATCACCAGCTGGGGACCAAGCATTGAAAACACATGAGCATTCAGACCACCACATTGGGTGAGACAAGGGATGGAAGGGGATCAGAGGAGGTCTTTTAGAAGGTTCTGAAAGTGCGAGGGACTGAGTGCTCTTGGCAGTGGCCTCACTCAGCTGGGCTAAGAACGGTGCGGTTTGGATAGACGGATGCAATTGAAACTGGAAAAACGTGAACTTCCTGTGGCAGATTAGGCTGAGTTTTACTAGATACAGAGCTTGCATTAGGGTATTCCACACCCTCAGCTTTCCTCCACCCCGGCACCTCTGAGGGCTTCAGGGTGGGTGGTCTCAAGTTTGTCACTGTTTTTTTTGTGTTCTAGTTGTCTTTTAAAAGTATTTTATTTATTTGCAGCCAGGCGTGGTGGCGCACGCCTTTAATCCCAGCACTCGGGAGGCAGAGGTAGGAGGATCGCCATGAGTTCGAGGCCACCCTGAGACTACATAGTGAATTCCAGGTCAGCCTGGGCTAGAGCAAGACCCTACCTCAAAACAAACAAAACAAGCAAACAAACAAAAAGCTATCCTCATATTTAAGGGAACTATGTGGAAGAGGGGGCGGAAAGATTGTAAGAGCCGTGGTGGGGGAGATTATCCAGAGGCATGGCCAGGAGAACCTGGCTGAATACTAGGCTATCCATGGTCCCCTGTCACAAGGACTGATCCAGACGTCCCATGGAGGAGGTTATCCAGTGGAGGGGGGAGGGGAGGGCAGTGGGGAATTGGGGATAACAACTCATTGTT